>JANHFT010009436.1:16207-29909 GCA_032467955.1 Pseudoxenodon macrops
GGGAGAGAGAGAGAGAGAGAGAGAGAGAGAGAGCGGTCCTGCTGCAGCGGCCGCGCTCCGAGCCCGCTCAGGATGCGTCAAGGCGCGTTCGCCCGCAGCACTCACAGACTCCCCGCAACACCGGACTGCGCCGCGGACACCCCCCCCAGCAAGCGCCGGCGCCGCTGGACTCGCCTCGGGCTACGGGGGGGAAGCCGGTCAGGAGCCGAGAAGTTGAGTCTGGGGGATCCCTGGCCGTCCCCCACCGCCCAGATCCGGCAAGGCGAGGCAGGCAGACGGGCTGCGGGTTTGCCTTAAGGAGGGCTGGAGCGACGCGGTTCTCCTCCTCCTTCTCCTCTTTCTCTTTGGCTGGCCAAGGCCGGGGCTGGCTCGGCTCTGGGGGGCGCCGAAAAGAGGGAGCCGGCGGGCGCTTGCGGCAGACGCGGAGCTCAGCCGAGCCGGGCCGGCCATCCCCGACCGCGCTGCAGCCTCAGCAGAAATTGCCAGCGCCTCGGCGCAGCTGCAGCTCAGCCGTTGCGCGGGGAAGGGAGGGGGGCGCGGAATCAGGCGTGGGCTGCCCACGTGCTACAGCACGCGCCGGACTCTAGGTGGGGTGGGGGGTGGGGGTGAGGAACTAGACGCAGGCCGGCAGGTGGGCCCACGAGGGGTCCGACGCTGAGACCTTCGTAACTCCCCCCACCGGAGTCTGGGGTCTTCCCTTCCTCTGACACCTGTTCTACAGGTCGTCCGCCCAGCCCTTTCAGTCATCAGAAAATCATGAGGCGGCGGGATTGGGGGGGGCGGCGGGAGAGAGACTCGCCGAATGACCGGAGAGGAACGAGAAGAGGATCCTGCTGTTCCTCCTTGCTCTGCCGGCTACTTCCATTCGGGAGGTTCCCGCACTGGGGGCTGCCTCTTTGAGGCTGCCCCTGAGGGAGCCGCCTGTTGATGCTCCCGCTTTCCTAGGATTGTATATGGCGATGATTGCCTCCCTCCGATTAGTGGTAGTTAATGGCAAACCGCGGCTGCTATTGGCCGGACTCTTATATAGTGCCACAGTAGCCCGAGAAATGCTCAAGGGGGGGTGGGGGTGTTACGATATGTGGCGATCGATATGCCTTTATTGTTATTGGAGATGAGCTTTTTTGGGCCTGGGGGGTAGTTAAGAATCCTTGCACTGGTAGCTTAGTGCCTTGATAATTCCACCCATTGTTCACACACTTCGTGGATCTGCCCTGGATTAAAAGTAGAGTGAAATCTGAAAGAGTTTGCTCTCGTTCTTTTGGAGGCAAGGTGATCTGTTAGGCGTTGGCCAGAGCTGCGGTTGAAGCATGTTGACAGGTGGGTCAGTGTGCCTCTTCTTCTGATCGTTAAAAGCAATCTTGTTCTGCAGCTATTTGTCTCCAACTTTGTATCCTTTCCTCATACCATTGCCCTCATGTGTACCTCATCCTAAGAAGGATGTGCAAAGCCCATCATTCTGGGAACATTGGAATGGCTTGGACAATTGAGGCATTTTATCAGTTAAATAAAGTTTATAAGTCAAAAGGATCCATTAATGAATGTCCTTCGGGAGAGGGGGAAAAGATGCTGCCAATGATCGAAACCACTGGAAAACTCTTCCTGCCCAATGTGGTGTACACAGGACCTAACAATGATGATGATGATGATAAAAGAGATCCATAATACTGTACACCCCTAATTTCATATTGCTCTGGTTGGGCTTATCCAGTGTTTCTGGAAAATAAGCGCACCAACGTGCCTACCGTCCCTGTCCTATTGTTCCCTTTTATCCAAATCCAACTCATGTATTTATAATCTTGTATATACTTGTATCTGTTTTCTAATATATGCTTGACAAAAATAAATAAACAAAATAAAATAAATAAAACTGGCAATGGTTTCTGGTGTTCCAGACATAATGTACTTATTTGGGGGCTTGGATACCATCACTTCCCCAGAATGTTCCAACACCATTTTGTATTTTCCTATTCTTTGAGTTTCTTCTGTACCAGCCTTCCTCTTACTGAGATCAATTCTTATCTGATTTAGATGAGAAGGCCGGTTTATTCAAGAAATAAAAGGAAGCATATTTGATACACCATTTATCACCTCCTGGTTTTCCCCACTGTGATATCCAGAAACAAATAAGGGGTGTTGCACTGGGCTTTTGTTATATAGTTGTCAGTTTCCCTGTTTTTATCAATTTTCATCATTTTTTCACAGACCTGATTACAACTGCTAGTCACTTTCTGTTTTCCATTTCTATAAAGGTACTAGCTGCACTGTTTTGTGGGAGTTCTCTGACCCTCATTTTGAACCATTTGTGCCCTGATATCTCCCTGCATGACTTTGGTTATGCATGTTCAAATCAGAAGTTGTTTGGTGCTGCTCAGGGGTTGTTGTTTTTTCTTTTTAAAAAAAAGACATACATATATGAGTCATCCCATATGTTTCTTTATTTCACATTATTTTTAATTTCTAAAATGCCAAAATAGGATGTGGGAGAAGGACTAGAGAAAACCAGGTTGATTCCCCAAATTGCAGAGTTGCACAAGGACATCACATGCCGCAATGTCCCAATCAGTTTGCGCTTTCTTGCTGACTGATGACGTATTGAAAGGAACAGCATGAAAGCCAAAGGGGGGGGGGAGTGAAAAAACCATCAGCTTGCCTATGACAACTCAACATACATACAAATATGGACATACAGTTCAGCAAAGAGTCCTTGAGTAGATTCTAATGTGGATAATATATGCAGTTGTTTGCAGATAACTGCGCAATTTTCATTAAACTTCTCTTTTACTTGGATAGCTTTCCACATTTTTAAGGCAAAGATAGTTTAAAAACAGGTTAAAATAGTGAACATAAGGTTGGAATTTTTTTATTCCTTACTAAGGAGACAAGATGAACAAAGCAGGCAATTGTGAGAAATTAAGTTCTTTATTATTTACCAACAACATATCTGACCATTACAATAACATATTCTTTTTATTCATCCCTTCTATAGAATACCACTCAGTCACTCATTTTTCTTAGCATAATTTCATATATGGTCCCTTCCTTTCTTCCCAAGACATCTAACTTTTATGAAAATACATTTATCTAAAGAGAAGCTATCCTTGGACTAGGCACCTTATCTCATTTCTCTGGATAAACTACTTCAAGGCCTACGAAAACTAAAAATCAAGAAGACCAACACCTTAAAATGAAGCATAGTTTTAGTTTTAGAGTCTAAACAAAAATGTTGGTTTGTTTCTTTGTTTATTATTACATTTGTTTGCCGCCCATCTTGCCATAATAAAATGTTCTAATATTATGTTCTCTAAAATATTCTAACAATAGGAAGCTGCCAACACTGGAAGTTTTTAAGAAGATGTTAGATAACCATTTATCTGAAGTGGTGTAGGGTTTCCTACCTAGGCAGGGGGTTGGACTAGATCTCCAAGGTCCCTTCGAACTCTGTTATTCTATTCTATTCCTTTGTAGGGACTGAGTTAGAAAACTTTCACATAATCTGAAACTGAGTATTTTAATTGGAATACCAGGGAGAAAACTTGCAAGGTTCTGAATCCACAGTTCATTTATGTCTGTTCTCCAATTAAAGGTTGTGGATGAATCTAATTTAAGTGCAGCAAGAACATTATATTAATGTATTATCACTATGAATGTTAGAACTTCAGAAGCATGAACAATGAAATTGAAATCTTTAGCACTTTGAAAGTTTTGCTTCTCATTTTTCTTGATTCCTTTGTATAAATTCTTTGCCCACTATCCACTGAAACATTAACTCCAAAGCCATTTTCTGTGCACTCTAAAAAAGTTCAGAAAGCCTTTATTAGGTTTATCTAATCTCAATATTATATAACATTTATGTTGTTAAAGAATAATGTCTAGCAATTATCCCATAACGTATTAGCTAGAAAATAAATGACTTGATGGTTATGGTCTACTTAGTCCTGTAATAATTAAAGGGGATCTACTATGCAGTACTTCAAACAAAACTATCTCATATTTGTCTGGTACTTTTTAATAGGAAATTCTACCATGTAACATGGCATACAAATTAGTGTATCATGAAATACAATTCTCCTATTAAATATTTTATTTAACCATTTGGAATTATCCCCGTAAGCTAAATAACGTTTAGTGATTTATCACGCATACCTCTTTTCAAGAATGTATACAGATAGTAAAACTGAATTTGTTTCTATGTGAGAATAAGCTGTCAGCCATGTTGGGTGACACAATACAGTCTGAGGGGTCCTTGATGCTGTCTGAGCATGCTTGTTTTCTTGCAGACGTTTCATTACCCAATCTAAGTAATATTATCAGTGCTAGTCACTCTAGCACTGATGATGTTACCTAGTTTGGGTAATGAAACATTTGCAAGAAAACAAACATGCTCAGAGAGCACCAAGGACCCCTCATGTTAACCCTAGGAAATAAATATTCTCCTTTATTAGCAGTCTAATTTACTTAGGAACTGAGTCTTACAAAGTTTGCCAAGTCCAAATACCCTGGTAGCACTGTGGTTAGAATGCAGTATTGCAGGCTAATTCTGTCAACTGCCAGCAGTTCAATTCTCACTGGCTCACTGTTGTCAACCTAGATTTGCTATGCCAGTCCCTTAAGAAGATCTGGTGTACAGAGATCACATACATATTCCCTTTTAAGGAACCCGTGCAGAGCTCTAGAAATGGCCTGATTGAATCTGGGTTATTCCGGAGATTCCTAAATTTAATTTTCCAAGATCTAGAGCAAAATTTAGAAAAACAGTGCTTCAATCTCCTATACTTTAGCATGAGAAAATCAGAAATGGTTGTAATTCAGCAGAACAGAATGAAAATTGCAGGTAAACTAGATTGTTATGCTAATATAAAGCATGCTGGACTTAAAAGAAATTGGTGCTTTTGAGGTTTTGGAATGACACTCCTTTAAAGCATGATACTGTTTTAAGTATGCATAATTTTATTGAGTACGAAGAAATTGCCACTGCTAATAAATGCTGGATGTGTCATATATCAGAGAAATCATAGCTTTTGTGCAAAGCATAGATCTATAAAGAAAGATAATGCTCCTTACTAAATATAGTGGATTGTATTCTTGATTAAAACAAAAGTATAAAATATTTAATCACAAAATAAAATAGTTCATTCACTAGGCCATGTCAGCTAGGTAATACAGTTCATAAAATATGGTTCTAAAAATCTTCTCAGGATAAAAGATTGGTGAAGAAATAGAACAAATTATCAACATCATTGGATGTAATCTGCCTGGAGTTATCTATGGGTAAATTTGGCAGATATATACATTTGTTTAATAAATAAAACATCTCTGTTTTGTTTTCCCTCCTGAAGAAAAATATTTGAATATGTATATGAGAGTCTATCTATACATGTTTGACACACAGAAAGACATAAATTTGAATTTTGGTAAGGGAGAAGATGTCTGAGAATAGTATCAAGAGTGAAGACAAACAAACAAAAAATAATTGATTAGACTTTACACTCTAGGCTCAAATTATTATACCTTCAACGTATTATGAGAAGATCCAGCTGTCCTTGTCCAGGAGCAAGGGAAACATGAAGTACCAATTGGGGACCGTCCTTTCAATGCTAAGAGTTGAAATTTAATTAATGGCACATAATCAACTCATCAATCATACAGATGCATATACACAATTTTAAAACAGAACAAATAGAAGCTTATTGCAAACATATTAATAAGCAGTCTTAGGTGGCCTTGGCAGCAAGTAAGAATCAGGTATCACAATATTACATAAGCTCTATCCCTTAAGTGCTTGTGCAATGCTTGGGTTGTGCTGTCATAACACACATTTCAATAATTGACATCTATACATTGAGCATGGTTACTCTACAAATGGCAAAACTAAGAGTCTCTCTCAAGACCTAGGATCTCTTCATCTCCATTCTCCAATATACTGTTGTGGGCATTAAAGTGAACGGAATGGCCTCATCTTTTGCCACACTCATGAAATAAGTCATTTCCATCTCAAAAATTCAGCATTAAGAGAAAAATAAGCAGTAATGATAGAAAAACAGCTGCATCAGAAATATAACTTGTGGGCAAGAAAAGAAGGTGGTGCTGAGATAAGCTGGCACACACGAGGAAGGGAGGACATTGGGATTTTCAAGCTTCAGAGGAAATTGCCTTTATTTCTGGGATCTCTACGAAATGTGTTTGTGCAGCAGCCATGTACACAGTGCCTTAAATGCAAGCAAGATACTCATCTGTATCTTGTGAATCTCCTGGGTTTGAGAGAATTAAGAAAAACACTTGCTACACTTAATTGTCTCCAGTGCTACTTTTGGTGTTAGATGCCTCACTTTATGGTTTAATAAACTTCATGTTGATATAAGCTGAATGACAATTAGAATTAGTGCAAACTGGGTTTGTACTTAATGTGGTTCACAGGTTTACACTCCACGTGCTGGCGCTCCATGGTTTCATTTCACATATCAGCACCTCCTTATTAGAAGAGCTCCTAGTGTTAAGAATAAATCAATGCCTTTCCCCCAAACAACAAAGGGATCTTGCATCCTGACAACAGTGCAGTCCCTTCTGGAAAGCAAGGGTGGGGGGAATCAGTAGAGAGAGTTCAAAAAGTAAAATGGATGGGCAATATTTATCCTCCCTCAGTGCCAGCGTGAATCTTTGCAGAACTCACAAAAAGCACTTCTGAAGGAGAAACACTTGGGTAATAGGCTTTCTATTATCTGAGGCAAGGATCATAGAATAATCTATTTCTTGCAATATGGATCAGATTTCTTTTTCAAGGGTGGCAATTGTTCAGTTCATGTAAGTGCTGCTAGATATATTTACTGTATTTTTATAATATAAATGTAGGATTATTGAGAAGCAGACTTGAGAGATACTCTTCCCTCTGTAAGCTGTGGGGCAAGGCGCTTCTCGGGAATTATGCTTAAAACTGCTACAACACAAAGACAGAAGGAATTCCATCAGTTAGAAGGGAGGCTATTATTGACTTCACATTGGAGAAAACTAGAAAGAAGAAACGATGATCTGAAACATTTATTACTCTTATCTTTAAAGCAAGATACTTTCTAAAAGGAAAAGCCATGGAAAATATCTTGGAAAATAAAATGAAAGCCACTGAAGTGTTTATAGATTCCTAATAGGACCTGAATTTTGAAACACCAAACTCATACAAATTTCATACCACCAAGAAACTCAGCAAATGATAGCGTTATGACAGGTGGTAAGAGTTTCTGACACAAATCTAAACATTCATCATAACTACAGTTTATCAGGATTTCTCTGAGGAAACCATAACTCTGCAAAGCAGAAAAGGCCAATATGAACTGCAGATAGAGCTATGCTTCCATTTTTCCTCCAGGGATGTTATGAAAATAGAATGAGCGTTTTCATTCTGTTGGAAATTACCACTGCCTTAGTAACAATCTCAGACAGTGATCAATGAAACTGTTATGAGGAAAAGTATCCTCCACCAGGTTGTCAAGGAAAATATTGCAAAATGCTAGTCTGCTTACTTGATGCAAGCTACACTCCAGCTGGCAGCAATTAAGAAAAAGAACGCCAGCTAAGATTGGGAGACTTGCTCTAAACCTGAGACAGAAATTCTGTGGAGAAGAGAGACAGCTTATATGGAAGAGAAAAAGCAAAAAAAAAAAAAAAAGGCACTCTACTTGATTAAGTCTGATAAGTCGGATGTCTGGAGAGAAAGGCAGAGGGCCGGCTTATGGATATTGTTTCAAATTGGATAAAACAGAAGTGGAAAGAGAGCGATGCATAATAAATTCAAATGCAATATTTTGAATTTATGTATGCACAAAAAAAGCAGTATCAACACAGTGTTTCGGAAAGTCATTCCAGCTGACAGAATAAGTCCTGAAAAATGCAGGTTGTGTGAAGAATCCCTAACAATCCCAAAGTATGATCTTTTGGAAAGTGGCCTTCCAACAGGTATTTCAGTTATTCAAAAATAAAATAAAATGCTGTATGTCCCTGGATGCCATAATATAACTTTGCAGACAAAGAAATGCTGACTTCCCCATTTTTAAAATCGAATTTCTCAATACAACTATTTTTGTAGTTTTAAAGGAAGAATATAGATAGTACGTGAGTTTAAAATGTTTGGTGTTGTAAAAGTATAATTCCAAGAGTAATAAAGTGATGTGCGTAGCAAGTACTCTGATTATTCAAAACTACTGGGAAAATTAGAAAATGGCCAAGAATTATGTTGTATGGTATATGAAAGTCTAGTGGGAGAACTAAAGAACTGAGTTAGCAACATTCAGCCAAATTTATGCATTACATATCCAAGAAACCATAACATTAAAGAAGATACATTTTAGAATTAAACAAGACCATTTTGGAATTGATGATGAGACAAAAAACCAGTAAAACCTTTCTGTGTGAAACTTTCTGTAGATTCTGATCCCCCCTTTATTATTTTATAACTCAAGGTGGTGAACATACTTAATACCTCTTCCTCCTCCTTACACTTTGAAAGGTACCTTAGAAACCTAGTAGTTGGGGAATGACTGTGTAGCAATGCTTTTTAAGGATCCGTCTCCCATTTCCAAGTACTGTCCTCAAGGATGTTGCTACTTTCAAGAGTAAAATCTTGTCCTGAAGGTTAGAAGATAAGGATTCTGCTGATGTATCACTTTCTATTCCCTCAGGTCCACAAATTAACTGTAAACCACCCATCTCCCTCAGAGATGGGCTGTTGAAGTGTGATATATACATCAATGGTTGTCTTGCAGGCTAGTTTCAGAGATGAAGATGAGATGAGACAGGTAGAATTTATGTGAGTTTTCAAGCCTTAAATTTTATCATATTTACCCTTTTGAAGATAATTTCTAAAGGAAATTATTTATGAAACTTTGTCTTGGATTGCTGAGAGGGATGACAGAGTAAAAGAAATAGAAAGCTGTGCAAATTATTTGAACCCCTGAAAATAAGCCTAGTTAAAGTACTATATCAGCATGCCTGAAAATTATACCACAATGTGTGGGCTTTAACACTCTATTTGAAGATTGGAAGGTTGTGGTTAATCCTATCCCAAGATATGGAATTACCAGTAGTCAAAAAATAAATAAAAACAAAGCTGCCCATGGATTAAATCAAACTGATACTAATAATGCACATATTCTAAAGCATGTCTTTCTGGTTTTGTAAACAGCAACATAATGACAACTAAGTTAGAGTTCTGCAAATAGCCTATCTATCCTACTGTGGAATAAGCAGTATTGAATATTTCAACTACTGACAAGGATTCCATAAAGTTACTAAAATTATATGATATAATATGTTTGCAAGAACCTTGGATCCCAGAAAACCAATCTGATACCATTTATTTATCTCGTTTTAGATCCTGGGACATTCCAGCAAGAAAATTAAATTTTATGGGCCATTCTTCTGCTATCCTGTCAAATAGGAAGTAGAATATGGAGGCAGTGTAAATAAATCTACACTGTAATTCCTCTTTCATTCAATGATAACAAATAAGATTGACCTAATAATATGAAATGTTTATATGCCTCTCAGAGGTGCTAAATCTCAAAATCATGATTGCTGGGCTACACTTGAAAATATCATTGATAGTCTAGAGCAGGGGTGTCAAACTCAAGGCCTGGGGCCCAGATCTAGCCTGTGGAGTGCTTAGATCTGGCCCATGGGGCTGTCCTGGAAACAGCGAACATGCTTCTGCCAGCGAAAACAGAGCTTGTGAGGGCTGTGGGAGGCCGTAACAGATGAAAACTGAGCTCGTGAGGGTCACAGGGGGCACTCCTGAGTTCCATTTTTGCTGGCAGAGGCCATCACAGGCAAAAATGGAGCTCCGGAGCCCGTTTTCACTGGCAGAGCACTCAGGCCGCCACATGCGCCCCTAACACAAGTGACGTTGAGCTGACCATGTCCACCCTGGCCCCCTGAGGTCAAACAATCCTGATGCAGCCTTCAATGAAATTTAGTTTGACACCCCTGGTCTAGAAAACAAGTTCTCACTGGATGCATAGTGGGTGGTTTTAGTGCAAGAATAGGAGGCAATAAGCACAAAATAACAAAACAGTTGAAATCATATATTAATGAACCTTCCCTTACTTTCCCTTATACTTTGAAGAGCTCTAAAATAAACCTAGCAATGCTTAAACTTCTACGATTATTTTACAAATGGAATTCTCAAAGTCTGAATGGCCCAGAGATTTTTCTGGTAATTTTATATACACATTGACAAATGGAACAACAATAATTGACATGCATGTATTCCCTCTGCCAAAATTAGAACATTTGAAAACACGGAGGATGTTCCACAAAGCTGTATCAATCACCAACCTATCACATTCCAATGTACTGATTTTGAAAAGAATGGAATGTTGACAATACTCAATGATCACATGCTTGCTCCAAAACTTTCAAGCCAAAATAAAGAATTAAATGGTCTGTTAATTTAGTTGAGGAAATTTCTATGATACTTCACTTGTACCATCTGGTAGATATTCAACTTAAATTGATTAATGCTGATCCAACCTCTCCAGTTATCCTGAGCCGTTTTATCAACAAATAGTTTACAATTTCAAACCATAATTAGGGCACAACGCCCCTAAATTAAGTTAAATTCACCAACAACAGAGCCACTGCTTTGATATGGAGCATAGGGCAGCATATTGTATGGTTAGGAATTTGGCAAGGAGAGCAAAAGATAGTTATGCCCCATGGGTAATCATGGAACTGCTTAGGAAGAAAAGGGAATATAAACATCAGCTGAAGCTCAAGAAGATATTATATCAAATGACTCTTTGGCACTCTCTTCTGACTATCAAAGATTCTAAAGGCACAATATTATCCTGGAAACTGATAAATGCCAATTTGGGTGAAGATAAGAAGATTACAAACTAGAGTAACTCAAAGACAATAGAAGTGCCATTATACTAAATTGTTTACTTCCCATCCCAGTCCAGTTAATTCTCCAATTAAACTTTGAGCTAATCCCTGGCACCCAGTCTTTTTAAAAGAAATTGGATATCTGATCTGGCATTGCCATCAGACAAAGCTCCTGGAGAAGACTATATCCCTGGTGATTTATTAAAAACAATTATTGTCTGGCAGAAGCCTATTTTGACTAACCTGTTTAATAACATTAATTGCTGTGGTCAACTTCCCCAGGGTTAGAATGCAAGCAGTCATTATAACATTTTAAAAAATGGTGATTGTAGTTATCACCCATAAAACTATATACCATATTTGTTTGTTTATCCCATTTCTGCCTATATCCCTCAAAGAAGGACTCATCTAGCTAATAAATTAGAGGGCTCAGTTATCAATAACAATGTGCTTGCAGAGGAACAGACAGGGTTTAGAGACAGATATTCAAGAACTGATCATGGTTTTGTATACGATCATCGGATAAGTAAGTACTGTATGTAAAACAATCCCATGGGAAATTGTATGTTGCCTTTGTGGATTTTCATACAGCTTTTGATCCTGTTGATGCAAACAAAATACTGTATGTATTAAACTAGGTGAATTGAATTTGGATGGAAAGTTATTAATTTTTATCATGGCTTTATACAAAAATACTCAAATCCAGGTTGCTGCTAGTACAACACTTGACAGATAATAAATATCAAGACTTTCAAAGGAGTGAAACAAAGATGTGTGCTTGAATCTTTAATTTTTAATCTATTTATCAATTATAATTGTTCCAGCCCAGAGTGCAGAATTCCCCCCCCCCCAGTAAAGGCAGGAAATAGAAACGTGTCCATATTACTTTATGCAGATGATATATTGCCTATATCGCATTGTCAAATATGATTGCACAGGCAGTTGACAGCTTTGGATAGCTATTGCTCTTTAAATTGCTTAACTGTGAATTGGGGAACATAATATAGAGCAATTTTTCTCTTACAGATAATTGGCACTCTCAGAATTAGGCCCCTCCCAAAATTAAAAACTGAGAAAGCTTTGGCAGGAATAAAAACATTTTGGCATATAAAGTGGTGTCAATAAATTCTTCCAATCCTAACTTTTCTTTAAAAAATCAAGCTCCTTCCTTATTTTCCATATGCAGTAGAGTTATGGGAAATTTCTACCCCTTATGATATGAAATTATTTTAAAGCAAGCTCCTCAAAATTGTTTTAGGTGTGCCGAATGGTACTCCTATCCTCTTTCTCTATTCAGAAACTGATACATAGCCAACCAAACCAAGAATAATTGTAATTATGGTGTCTTTTGGACCAAATGAATCTCTCCACTTATTGCACCAGTTGACCAAAATTTTTGTCCAATTATATGTTTCATTTGGTTTTTCTCAGAATTATTTTAAAATTCAAATAATGCAAATAATCATGTATTATTTAAAAACAGGATAATAGATGTCCTTGCCAAAAGAAATATGTTTAAATTATCGCAAAATAAAATTGCTGCTTGGTTCACACTTAATAAACTCAGTATTGAGTGCAAACCAGAGGTGGGTTCCTTCCGGTTCTCTCTGGTTATATAGAGTAGGTAGTAACTCCGTGATGACGTCACGGAGCTGGTTCTGTTGGTGGCTCCATGGGTGCCGCCATCTTGGATTTTGCTGCTGCGCATGCGCAGAAGCTAGTTTTTGATTGCCGTGCGTGTGCTTGCTCACGCGCTTTGCACATGTGTTCAAGGCGCAACCCTGAACGAACCGGCAGTAAGAAGATTCAGAACCCACCTCTGGTGCAAACGTTATCTGTGGGGTGTTGCAGTGCCATCCCTCAAAGAGGCATTTACAAAACTATGGCTCCAACAAATGTCTTCAGCAACTAAAAGGGACTGATTTGCCTCTCTCCTCGCTCCAAGGAAATTCTAGAAGAACTTACTCTTTATTTATTGCCCTGCCCTACTTCTGCTTCAGAATGTAGAAAATTTCTACAACCCCTCGCAATAAGAAAATTATTTTGGGCTGATTTATATGAAACTGAGTATGTAATGAATTTAGACAAGGATACAATGCTATGGAAATTAGCAAGCTTTGCATGGGCTGCTGCTAAATAGAGAGAATATTTTATCAACTGTTACTAATATTTTCTAATATTTTACTGGCTTTAAAACACTGCTTTTTAGGTTTTTTACTAATTTTGTACTTTTAATGTATTTTATTCACATTTAATGTATTTTATTCATGTTTACTCATGTAGATTTTATTTTATATGTTATGACCAGTGGTCAAACAAAAAAATGAATTAAGTGATAATAAGAAACAATGACCTCCTGGTCAAGTTTCTCCTACATATTGACCTTCAAATATGTATGCTATATGATTACAATATCTACTTAAACTAAATATACTAGTGTGATTTTGTGTAAAAGCATTAATTAAACATACTTAAACTGTTAAACAGGCTATAATATCCAGTAAGGAAATGAGCATAATAATATATGGGGGCTTTGCAAAAACAGGTTAAAATCTGAAGAAAGTTAGCCCTCCCGCCCTCCTAGAGGAATGAAATATCCTAGGAAATATTTAAAAAGACATAATATTATATTTCCCTGGATGAGAGAAAAGGAGAAACATGTTTTAAAGACAAAGCAGCTTCCTGCAGCTCTCTGCACCCCCCCTTCAGCTCCAGGGTGATGGGATTAAGTCATGGCCCTCAGGACATGATAAGATTATCACTCTACCCATCTTGCAACAGAACTCACCACATGGCACCTAGGGAGATTACATCAAGATTCAAGCAGCCT
>JANHFT010009437.1:0-12116 GCA_032467955.1 Pseudoxenodon macrops
TCTGTCGGTGGCTCCGTGGGCGCCGCCATCTTGGATTTTGCTTCTGTGCATGTGCAGAAGCTAGTTTTTGACTGCTGTGCGTGCGCTCACTCACTTTGCGTGCGTGCTTGAGGCGCGACCCTGAGAGAACCAGCAGTAAGAAGATTCAGAACCCCCCTCTGCTTGTAACCCTTTTGGATTTTAGATCAAATAGATAGAAATGGATAGAAATTTTGTTTTCACTTTCTTTGAGGAAGATGGAAAATTCTTCTGCTTACCATTCAAGTCCTCAATGGAGTTGAAAGACTCATTTGAGATTATGTATCTGATGGATAGGACTATGCACATAAGGATTCCTGCTTTGGTCAGGGTTTTGGACTAGAAGACCTCCAAAGTGCCTTCCAGCCCTATGATTCTACAATTCTGTGATGATTTTATGATGCTTAGGCAGAAAAACTTCATCCCGCTCCCCAAATGGTACCTCAGATGAGCATTTTCTTCTTTCACTGAAGATGGCTGCTTTGCACATCTACAGTGACTATTAAGACTCAGTTGAATGGGAGAATAAGTATGCTGCTGGTAAGGCCAAACTGAAAAGAGATATAAGCATATTAAAAGTCTTACTGGGTACTATTACCATCACCTCCTCTCTCTCTCTGATCATTTGATTTCCTATTTTCCTTCAGGGAGAGGGGAGTAAGGAAAGCTGGAAAAAAACAACAACAGAAAGTTTCTAAGTTGGCATTAATATGTCCAGGCTCTAGAGTAGAAATGGGGAACTATGCCTCCTTTATGACTTGTAGACTTCAACTCCCAGAATAGGTGACTCAGGAATTCTGGGAGTTGAAGTCCACAAGTCATAAAAGGCCATAGTTCCCAACCGCTGCTCTAGAAGATTAAAAAAAATATGCAAATAAGTTCTTCGTCCTCTCTGTCTCTCTTTTTCCCTTCTGTGCCTGCTGCCCCTTTTCTTTGCTGTCTACTGTCACATCTTTTGTTTACTTGTTTTCAGAAACAATATGTTTCCTGTTGATACGCACCAACAATGATATGACGCTCACCATATCTCTACATTTAGAACAGAAAAAGTTATGATACCAGAAAGCACACAATTTTCTACTCTCTGGGGTCTTAAATCATCTACTCTACACCCATAATCTCACAGTGAAGGTACCTCCTTCAGTTTACTTCATAGTAAAACTAGCTCAGATGTAGCTCCTGAATGCAGATCATGCAATTGCCTGGAGTGTCATTCTTGAAACAGTCACAGTTACAAAAGAGGCTATTTTATTCACAGACACAACTTTGAATCTGAAGCACAGTACAGGCCTAATAAGCACTTTACTATCATTTATGCTATTCCTACTCTGAAGAAACTCTAGCAAGGCAGTGAATGGCCCAGCTATAGAACTTCAAAATATGTGCCAGACAACTTAACAAGTGCCAAGCAGATAAACTGTTCATGTAAAAATGACCAGCAATATTCTTCTGCATCACTAATTTTGCTTGTGCAGTGGAGAGAGGGGAAATCACATTTCCCCCCTCATGTTTTCATTCATTTTCATGAAAGAAACTGTGTTTTCACACATTTTCTTTAAATTAAATAAAAGTTTTGTGGCAGGGCATGATATCCTTCCACATGTAATGACAAGGTGGTCAAATGGCATCTTTGTTCACAGTACATTTATGGAGAACAGCTGTACAAACCTGGGAGAAAAGCGGCTATAAAGAACTAAAGACCAATTAAATATCCTTTTGCCTTTGAATCCAAAGCACTGTTCAGGCCTACTAATCCTTTTGATATAACTCATCATGAAGTCTCCCTCACTAGAGAAAAACTGATTAAAGAAGACTGACAGAGAAAAATGAATTATGTCTATTATAGAACATGTCCCTTATGCTTATCAATACCAGCCTGATTGCAGACACTCAACAAATGAGAAACATGCTTGCTATGTTGTGATGCAAATTAAAATGTCATCCTTTGTGACTTCAAAGATAACAATCTATTCCCACCCCACAAAAGACTTCTTAGAAAGCAGAAGTGATATATCAGGCAGCCATTTTCTTGCTTCAGAGGCCAAACCCATGGCATATAACATGGCTGCTATAAAAAAAAAAGGCTTCTCTGCTTCAGATCTTTTGTTCACAAGTCAGTTTCAAATGACTTGTGATCCTTTTGCCATTAAGGGTGGGGATTCAACAACCTGAATGAAATTTCCACCCAGACTAATAACCACACACAGATTTCTTGGGCCTCCCTTGGTGCTATGAATAAATTGGAAGCCTTCAATTAAACATAATTTTTAAATCAATAAACTATCAAAGCCAGTTTTTGAAGCACTTGAAGATATAAAAAACTAATTTGAAATGTTTGTTATATATCTGGTAACTATTAAAACTGTAAAAAGCTTGAAAGATTCATTCAGTTTAAAGGAGATTTGATTGAATAACTCCTTTATTGAACTAAATCCTTGAATATAATCTCAAGGGTGATCTTGATTCACATTAGATGCTTTCAGTTTGCTTTGGATTAATATGGCATTTTATATATGGAAGGAGTAGGGAGGGTGAGAGTCCTGAGAAATGTTATAGGTTCTTTGATAACTAGCACGATCATCATTTCCCAAATTCCATCTCCTGAAGGAGAGTTGCTTGGTCCTCGGTTTCTCATTCTTCTGCTAGAATTTGTTTAGGCAGATTATTTTGTAACTTGAGAGAAAAAAGAAGATTGATTCTGATGCCCTTTTAAAATCCAGTTTGCCATTTCTTGTATGAACTTATACTATTGCAATCAACCCATACTTTTTCTGTCTTTATTTCTATAACCTCTTGTGCAACTCTTAAGCTATTTCAACCTCCTTTTAATTTCTCTTTTTATCATCATTCCTTTAGAATCATTTATTTTATTTCTGTTACTTGTTTGTCTTTGTCTTATTTTCCTTGCTACTGCCTGTTTCTTTGTAAATATGCAAGGCAAGGTATAAATATAAATGTACAGTAAATACAATAATATGTACAATTTGTTATAGTCTGTTAAATTCACAATAAGAACAACATGTACACTTCTTAGATGTTTCATGTGTAGGTCTTTGGAGTTCTTTAAAGACCACTATACCTTCACTGAACACAAATTGGTTTATTAATCAATAATTGGTTTATTTAGTATTTGAGACTAACGTAAGCCTCCGGAGAAGACAGTAATGGTATATATTTATAAATTTATATAAATGTACATGTATTCATTTAATTTTCTAATATATTCATTGGAGAAGAGGATATGAATATTAATGTGCAATAATAAAGTGAGGTAAATGGTCCAAATATAATGGCTATAGAAACCATACCTGAGATTATTATAGCCCTTTGGCCACTCTTGAAAAGTTTGGAGTTAGTGCTTTGTGTTATTCCCCAACTGCCCTATCATTTTTTGCAGGTTAACCCCTTTGCAACTGCTTGCAAATTCATTGTGTATGAGTGTTCCCTCATCCCGCGCAAGAGCCACGGTGGCGCAGTGGTTAGAGTGCAGTACTGCAGGTTACTTCTGCTGATCACTGTCTGCCAGCAGTTTGGCAGTTCGGGTCTTACCAGGCTCAAGGTTGACTCAGCCAGAAGTGGGTTCCTACCGGTTCTATCCGGTTCTATAGAACTGGTAATAACTCTGTGGAGACATAACAGAGCTGGTTCTATCAGTGTCACCATGGGCGCTGCCATCTTGGATTTTGCTAGTTTTTTATTGCTACCCGCACACGCAACGCGACCCTGAGCGAACCAGCAGCAAACATATTCACAAACCACCCCTGGACTCAGCCTTCCATACTTCTGAGGTTGGTAAAATGAGGAGCCTGTTTGTTGGGGAAAATATGCCGACCATTTAGAAAGGGCTGCAAAGCTCTGTGAAACGGTATATAAGTTTAAGTGCTATTGCTATCTAACGGATTAGAGTGGATTTTACTTTTGTTTCTCCAGATGTATTTACACTAGGTGCTTTTTAGCCTTGTATTCCAAGGACGTTTATTGGATATGAGGCCATTTTTTCTGGAGACTGTTTTAGAGCTAGGCTTCCACTGTATCTTGTTTATCTCTGAAGATCGTGTGGACTCTTTAAAACCTTTCGCGTCCAAATATCAAAATAAATATTTAAAACTGGAAAATGAATAATCAGTGTGCAAAAAGAATAATGGATTTCTAGCAATTGCCAGACTATATTTAAGTATGCATATGTGCACACGTGTCTATCTACCAACCTACCTAGGAATAACCACTTGCCTCTGGAACTGAAATTAAAATCAAATAAATAGAGTAAAGGATAACTGCTTTGAAAACAACTCTGGGAAAATTAGATCACAAAAATATCGAGAGTTCCATAACACTAGCAGAAGCCCTGGATAAAGAGAGAGCTTGTGTTCTCTTTTCAGGACTTGAACATGTGTGGCAGAGTGCGGTTAGAGCTTTTAAGAAAAACAGAGAAGTGTTTCCAAGTAATCTTCCTTTCATGAAAGACAGTCACATGACATTGATTCTGAAGAAACCCAGACATGTTGGGGTCAAACTACATGTGATATTTAGCTGCATGTAATTCCCAGCTTCAACTCATGTTAATGCACTTTCTCCCTCCCTCCTTCTCCCTTTTTCTCCAAAATGCATTTGCAAAGGCTTCAATCTGAAAAAAGAAGTAAATGCACTGTCTATCTCTGTCTGTCTGTCTGAATAAATAGATAGATAGATATAGAAAGACAGACAGAGAGACAGAGAGACAGAGAGACAGAGAGACAATCTATCTATCCTATCTGTCTATCTGTCTATCTGTCTATCTATCTATCTATCTATCTATCTATCTATCTATCTATCTATCTATCTATCTATCTATCTATCTATCTATCTATCTAGAGAGATGGGTTCCTACCGGTTCAGACCGGTTCTACTGAGTAGGTAGTAGGCCACGGGTGACACCCGGAGCTAGTTCTGCTGCTCTGTGAGCACCGCCATCTTTTTTTTTGAATTTTTTTGGGGGGGATTTTTTTTTGAATTTTTTCTTCTGTGCATGCGCAGAAGCCAAGTTTCCGGCACTGCACATGCGTTGCCATCTTGTTTTCGGCTTCTTTTTTTAAATTTTTGGATTTTTTTTACTGCGTGCGCCCATGAGGCGCGGGAGGCAGCAAACCAGCAGCGAGGTAAGTTAGAACCCACCCCTGCCGCAGATAACCATGTCCTAATCCTTTATCCTGTTCAAGTAAACAGGTGAACAACGTGTAGTGAGACCTTTTCTATATAAATCTCTATATAAACAACATTGTTAGGATTTAGCTTCTATTAGAACCAGCTCAAAATAAGATTTGATAGAACAGAGCCAATTTGATGGTCATTCTTGTGTTCTGATTAATCTTATAAATCTAGATAAACAAACATTGTCAGCGAATAAGATCCCTTCATTTTCTGCTCTTCAGTTGTTACTGATAAAATGCAATCTAAATTTCTACTTGTGAATGCAGTGTCATATGAATTTGGATCTTCGTATTTTAGAAATGCTGCATAGCTGATTGCAGTTATCCATTACCGTTTGACATCTGTAGCTAACTTTTAAATGAACACCTTTTAAAAACTGGAATCATCTTAAAAGCGAAGTTCCACCACATGCATTAAACTGTCTTCCATTACTCCCTATCAGATGTTCTAATTTATCCACCATTTATATCATTTTACTTTTAAGATTTGTTTTAACAGAATTTACAGAATTTATTCTCTTTCTGATTAATAGTCTAGACTGTAACTTTGTAGGCAATTAAAGGCTACAGAGACAGATTTTATTATTGCCATACACAGAGGCAGTTTTGAAAGCTTTCTAAAATCAGGTTTTTTTTTTAAAAAAAGATGCAACCCTAACCTGATATAACTAAGTCTTGGTGAACTCAATGGGATTTTCTTCTAGGTAAACCTCTTATAGATTTCATTCAGAACTTGGTCTATAGTAAAATCATTTTTGCATGTAGCAGCATTTTCTAGTGAAATAAAAAGGAATTAGTGACTAATTCACTATGTTCAAGCAGAGTGTAGCATTTATTTGAAATAAATTGAATTAACAGAAATAAAAATGAGTTCCTTCTAGTATCATCATGTCAAAGATGGGTTGCTGCCGGTACAGTTCGGTTCTATAGAACCATTAGCGGAGATTTGCCTCCGTTCACCGAACCGGCAGTGACGGCCGACTGGCCACACCCCTGAGCCAGTTCTCCAGGAGGAAATCGGTCCTCCCGGTGGAAATTTCTTCAAAAATAACCCTCTGTGCATGCTCAAAGCCTCCAGTGCATGTGCAGAGGGCTATTTTTGAGGCAATACCCAGATGCGACGGGGGCACTCGCATGCGCACGCAAAACGCACCCTTCTGTCATGACCTGAACTGGTAGGAAAGGTAAGTAGGACCCAGGGTGAAATCCAGCAGGTTCTGAAGAACCGGTAGTGGAAATTTTGAGTAATTTGGAGAACCGGCAAATACCACCTCTGGCTGGCCCCAGAGTGAAGAGGGAATGGGGATTTTGCAGTATCCTTCTACTGCCAGGCCCACCAAGCCACACCCACAAAGTCACACCCATGAAGCCACACAACGCCCACCAAGCCACGCCCACCAAGCCATGCTCACAGAACTGGTAGTAAAAAAAATTGATTTCACCACAGAATAGAACCCACCCCTGCAACATGTGTATCATCATGTTAACTGTAAAAATAATTGGGATTTGGAAATAACCTGGTTTTCCATAGGTAGCTCTTATCTCCATTAATGATGTGTCTTTCCCTTTGCATAATGTTACAAAATGATGGTTTTCAAATATAGCCATTGCTTTCAGTGGCACACCACAGAATTGTACATAGTTCTACGTGAACATTTTTTAAATGATTGGTGCTGATTTGGGGGGAAGCTTAGATTAATTGTTTTACCTATTCATGCAGAATTATTATTGCATGGAATGTTATATAGATTTTTATATATATACCTTCTGGAAGAAACGCTAGCATTAGATTATGCACAATAGTGAAATTTGAAAACAACAAAGAAAATAGGATTTTATTTTTGGTCCTATTTCTAGAGGATTGCTACTGTCACAATTTCCTAATTGTGAATGAACCTTACACACCAGAGCCATACAGTCCTGTCACAATGCCAGCAAGGTATATTCCAATTATGCAAATTGTGGTGCCATGACATTCACTCAGACAAATCACTCGATATCCGTTAGTAACAAAAGCGGTGTCAGAACAGCATGGCCCTTCTTGGCTTCTTCTCTAATCGCCTTCTAGCTTCTGTCACACACTGACTGCCCTCTTCTTCTGCAGTTTGACTAATCTGCGGCATTCCTACAATTATTTTGTCATTATAATGGCTAAAGGAGGTCTTGGAAGAGCTCGCTTCGTTTTGTTTTGTTCCCTCCTCTGCTGCTGGTTGCACGTTGGCAGATACTGTAGACATGGTGAAAGGTATTAAGATATTACTGAAGTCACTGCTCAGAAAGGAATCATTATCAGCCAGAAAAGAAGGGGCACCAAAAAGGTGTGTTTTACTAGTGTCTCAGCACACTGGTTTTAGAATTAACTATGCTGTCCAATTTCTTTCACTCCTGTGTGACTCGTGAGATGCACTCGTAAAGAAAAGGAGATTCTCAGTAGGTTCTTTCTTGTCAAGAGGACATTGCATCAAAAAAAAGCAGAACAAGCTGACCTTCCCCTTTGTTTCACACTCAAAATGGGATTAAATGAGAAGATAGTTGGATATAAAGTTATTGTACAGGATGGTTTCTTGTGTTAACAGACTCTGGAAATAATGCCAATTTGGACCTATTTTACCTATGGATAGAGACGGAATGCAGGAAAACACAAAATCATGGTAGAGGACTTATAGGTTGGAGCTGATAAGATGATGGGGTTCCCTACTTTATATTAGTAAAATATATCTTTGTTTAATATTTCACACATTTATTTTTGCTTGATTAGCATTTATTAACAAATTATTAATAGGATATTTAATGAAATTAACAATACATCCATATGAATATTACTATTCAGTGTAACCTGATAGCAACTCTAAAGTAGAATTCTGTTCTAGGTTTGATATATAAAATGAAAGATACATTTAAAGGAAAAAAACTAAAATATACGTTAATTTCCTGTTACCCATCTGACCTAGAGATCTGGATTGAATTTTGGTATTGATATTGCAGAAAGATGAACAGCATAAAACAAAACATAAAGTAGTAGGGTCCAATCTCCTGCGTAAGCAGGAGACCCTATACCAGGAGTGTCAAACTCACGTTGTCGCGGCATCATAACGTAATGTATCATAACTTTTTTCCTCTTCGCTAAACCGGGTGGTGGGCGTGGCCAGCGCGTGATGCATCTGGCCCGCGGGCTGTGAGTTTGACACCCATGCCCTATACCATTCCAGACAAATGGCTGTCCAGTCTCACCAAACTAATCAAGGTTATACCTTGTCGTAACACTATTGCCTTGATTGACAACACACTGAGTAGCATATTATTTCATTATTGGGAATTTATTTATTTACACATATTGAATTGTATGTTCTTAAAATAGCCCTGTGTGCTATAAAAATAAATATTGTATCTATTTTCATTTTTCTCAATATTTCCATTTTACCCCCTTTACTTCAACATCTCAAATCAAAATCTTACATTTCTGGTGCTATGGAGAATGATTGCTATTTTAGTGTTAGCTTTATGTGTAGCAAAATCATGTCAGTTTAAGATAATTGTTTCAGCTTTTTTTTTTTACTCTATTCTATGATTACATGGAACATTTATATGTGAAAACATATTCTTTCCATTATGTGCTGTCTGCCAAAATTATTGTAAAAATATGTGAAAGAAACCATGAAAGCACTGCATTGATATAAAAACTTAATTAAGAGCTGGCTTTTTAATTGGTAACTAAAGTTCTTCTAGTGAAATAAATAATTTGGTTCCTTCAACTTTATCCAAAATTTCTGTTTTCTGTTTTCCAGTTATATATACCCGCTTAAGCAAACATTAGCCTTTCTGAAACTGCATTTAAAACTGCATACTTTACTTTGGTGGACATCCATAATCTTTAGGAGAAAATAAGTTATGCTAATGTAATGTTTGGCCTTGCAGGGAGAATGTAAGTAAAGGAGATTTATGAGCTTTGTTGATTTTTTTCCTCCTGTAAAATGCCAGAAAAATCTCCCAAATTTTTGTGTGATAATGATGGTTGCACACAAACCATGCATGAACAAAATCACTAGACATTTATTGACTTAATACCTTGGGATTCATTGTTAATTGGTTCCGGGAGATGAGATGTACCAAAAATGATGAATAACAAAGAATTTTTTCCCATAAGAAATAATATAGAAATAATATAGTGAGTCACAAGACAGCTGACACCAACAAGTTCTAACTTGTGTGTTGAGTACCAAACAAATGACAAGTACTGGGACAATTTTTTTACATCAAAATGTGTTGAGTACCAAATTAAATCAATTTCAAAGCAATTAAGAACTATTGTGTTTTATTTAAAAATGCTGAGTTCACTCTGGCATTTCACCGGCTACATGAAAAATCTTGATCCAGCAAAATTATTCTCTAGATATAATATGAAAAGCTCTGAACTGATTTCAAGGGATTTGGAAATCTACTGGAATATCATAAAAGACAGCAATGGGAGCTATCCAGGGGTGGAGTCTAACTTACCTCGTTGCTGGTTTTCTGCCTCCCATGCCACGTGGGTGCACCTCGTGAGAGTGTGCATGCGCAGTAAAAAAAACTTTTAAAGGCCAAAAACAAGGCGGTGATGCATGCACAGTGCCAGAAACTCAGCTTCTGTGCATGCGCAGAAGAAGAAAAAACCAGAATTTAAAAAAAAAAGTTTTTCCCAAAAAAAAGTATTTTAAAAAAAAGATGGCGGCATCCACGGACCAGAACCGGCTCTGTGACATCACCAGTGGCTTACTACCTACTCAGTAGCACCGGTCTGAACTGGTAGGAACCCGCTTCTGGAGCTATTGAAGGAGATTTGTGAGAATCATTTCGCCAAACTGTTTAGAACAATTGGAGTGGAATGCCAGTCATGGACGCTGCGTGATCCAAATCAAAAGGAAAAGTAACATGAACTACTGAATCAGTTATCCATGGAGACCTGTGGCTTAAGATCAAGGAACATTGTAAAACTGGAAAAAATACTCCAAACTGTCTTCTGACAAAGAAGTAAACATTCTTTGCACAATCTATGGTACTCCTTTTCCATCTGTATCTCTTACAAGGTAGCAATTTATTAGCTCATGTACTTTCAGTAGCATTTTGGACATTAACATGTTTTCTGCACCGTATTTTTAATTCTCATTTCTTTAGTTGCTTTCAGTTTGTACTGTTGATTGGGAAGTTCAGTCCCTGTGCAGAATGTTTAGGTTCCTGTTTACTGAAATACTAAGAATAGATTTCAAAAAGATGAGAAGTCAAGATAATATGTTTATGATTTCTCCCTTTTTTCCTGGATAAGTGTGCTTGAGATGAATAAGTGCTACAAGGCCCGTAGGTGGTGGATGTGCAAAATCTGTCAGCCTTTGCACTTTGCAGTGGCACCAAGCTGAATGAAGTGTCACTTGTAATAGCATTTAGTGGACTTTCAACAGCTTTCTATAAGGTTCAATAGGCAGCTGACACAAGAACTGAATACAGAATCAGTACCCATGATTGGCTACAATAAACCAATAGTAACTGAATCTCTATATTATTTTATAATTCAGGTTTTTATGACTTGTTTATTCATTTCCTTTTCCATGATGCTCTTCTAAAATCTGAAAACTCAATTTTTAGTTCTTTGCATTCTGATATAAAACTTTTTGATGTAAACCTGCCCAGAAGGCTCATAATAATGTAAGAATATTCATAAAAAGAGCCATGTTGGATGGGACCAAAGGCTAATGCAACAGCAATAGACAGAGATGGCAAGAAGTACTGCAAATCAAAGCCCCAACCATTTTTCCACGTCCCATACATGTGATGCCCACAACAAATGGGTGGGGCTCAGATCACGCAATTGCAGCTGCCATTTTGTTTTTCAACAAATATAAGCACAACATACACGCAAAAATACTTCTTACAGATGCATCTAAAAGTGTGTGAAATGAAACCTCTTTATTAAGGTCAGTGATCAGCAGTGAACAGATTTTTATGCTCCTCTACATGTTCCACAGTTGGTTTAAGTTTATTGCATCTGCAAGAGATATTCTGAAAACATTCTTCATTAGTGCAGAAAAGCTTGCCGAGCTTATTTGATGAGGTCTTTCTCTACTCTCTCTGTCTCTGGATTTCTCAACCATCAACTACCCTCACTGTCTGAACATAATGATTTTTATTAGCAGTGTTATTAGAAAATAATGTTAATTCATTCATGTCCCTGCATTTCCTGTTCTCTGCATAAGTGGATACCTGCGTTCCTATCAAACAAGCAACAAGTTGTCAAAATAGGGACTGCCTTATCAACCCTGCACCTGTTAACAGCGGTGTCCTCCAAGGTAGAGTTTTAGGACCCACACTCTTTCTATGTTACATAAATGATCTTTGCGATTATATTATAAGCAACTGCATTCTCTTCTTTGATGATGTAAAACTGTTCAACATCACCGACAATGTTGCTACCCTACAAAATGACCTTGAGTATGTGTCAGAATAGTCAAACAATTGGCGACTCCAAATCTCAACCAACAAATGCTCTGTCTTACACATTGGCAAAAAAAATCAGAACACAAAATATAAGTTGGATGGATACAATCTTTAGGCCATTTTCACTCTGTCAAGGACCTTGGAGTACTTATCTCAAATGATCTAAGTGCCAGAGCTCACTGTAACAGCATTGCCAAAAAGGCAACTATGTCCTACCTGTCAATGAATACTTCAGCTTCAACCACAACAATACATGAGCACACAATAAATACAAATTCATGGTAAACTGCTCTAAACTTGATTGCAGGAAATACAACTTCAGTAACAGAGTTGTCAATGCCTGAAATGCACTACCTGACTCTGTGGTTTCTTCCAGGGGTGAAATCTAAAAAATTTCCCTACCGGTTCTGTGGGTGTGGCTTATTTTGTGGGCGTGGCTATGCAAAA
>JANHFT010009438.1:9438-19943 GCA_032467955.1 Pseudoxenodon macrops
AGGAGAATCGGCTGTTAACTTTCTGAGCAGTTTGGTGAACTGGTTGTTGGACGAAATCATTAGGGCAGAGAAGCAGTTGTTAAATTATTTGAATCCCACCACTAAGTGCAACCCCCTGCTCAGGGCCTTGTCTATCCTAAACAAATACCCTGTTTCCCTGAAAATAATGAGCTCATTATTCCTCGGATAATGAGATCAATCAGGCTTTTGAGCGCGTGCACTAAAATAAGCCACCCCCTGAAAATAAGCCCTCTCCAAAACACAGTCATAAGGTGACAACACTCACCGCCTCCTGCTCCTCAAAAATAATAAGACCTCCCCGAAAATAAGGCCAAGCGCTTATTTCAGGGGCCCAATCTCTTCTTGAAAACCTCCAGTGATGGAGCACCCATAATTTTGGAAGGCAAGCTATTCCATTGACTAACTCTTTTCACTGTTAGGAAATTTCTCGTTTGTTCCAGGTTGGATCTTCCTTTGCTCCTTGTCCTCAGGTGCTTTGGAGAATAAATCGACCTTCTCTTTCCCATGACAGCCCTTCAAGTATTGGAAGACAGTTATCACGTCATCCCTAAGTCTTTTCTTTGTTATGCTAAACGAATGATAATAAATAAATGTTAAACAAAATGAATTTTATTTTATTTCTAAGATTTGTTACATATTTTCATAATATGTATTTTATTTACAACATAAATAAATAAAAAGAAAGAGGCTACCCTCTGGCAACAAATAAACCAGAGAGTGAGAGAATAGGAAAGAGAATCGGTGTACCTTTCCACTGGTTCTCCAGCTATTTTTTCAGCCATTTTTTTTTATCTGACCGTGGATTATAGTATGAATACAGGTAGTCCTAAATTTGCAACAGTTCATTTAGTGATATTCCTGACTTCTCTAGTAGTTTCTTTGTTAAATAAAAGTCCAATGTAACATTTTAGGAGGGGAGACAGACTTGTAGCAAATTAAGTAAATTAAAACCTGAATCTGTTTTTCTACTATGATTTCATGTATCTAATCTATCTAATTCCACAGAATAGAATTAGATAGTCACATTGCTAAATGTGATTAATCAGCTCAAAACTTTAAAGCTGCAATCCCTGAGGTCACAAGATCATCCAAAACTGAGAAAGAATGATGTGTTTGGAAGTGGAATTCCTTAAGCCTAAGCAAATTGATAACCTTCCAAAATAAATTATCTCAATAAAACAGGCTGTTAATTCTTCCTTCCTTCCTTCCTTCATTCATTCATTCACTTGACAACTGTGTTAAGTGTTGAGTTCTTTTCTTTTCTTCTTTTTTTCTTTCTTTCTGCATAAGAAAGTTTCCATAATATTCCATAATTCCCTAGATCCAGATCTGTTGAATAATAATGTATTTTTATAGCCAATTGATAAAGCGTTTCTCCTTCTCTTGAACTGAGGATGTAGTTTTTCTAGGGCATATCTGAAATATGTGCAGATCTACTTTCATTTCAATAGTGGGTAACTTCCACATGCAGGAATCTCCTGTGCACAAAAGGTGTTAGATAAAGCCAACAAAATTGGAATATGTGTCTCTTATGGGTTTCTTATAGCATTAATGAAAACACACTTCTTTCAATAGAAATGGCATTTTATTAGTAATACCATGCATATACATGTGTGTATGTGTGTATGAGAGTGATACATATTCTAATAGTAACTTTTTAAAAAAATCATTAAAACCTTTCAGATAGGTCTCAAGCAGATCCAAAATATTCTGTTTATTATACAACACAAAGCAAGTCATTCCAACCTAGAAGCATAAAATCCCCCACCTCCACATCTGAAATCAAGTTCTGTAATTCCTGGAATATCTAATGTCATCTTGGTTGCCTTTTTCTATATAGCCCAGCTAAAACTTCTGCCTGACTTGTTAGTGAATGAAGGAGAGTAAGAAATCAAGACAGCTTTTTCCCTCATGTCTTTGCAAATGTATATTAGACGTTTTGGCTTTTTTTCTAAGCTCTTTGCCTTTATTTACCTTTTTTTTTTTTAAAGCTGAGATTCCATTGCTCTTAGAAAAGAACATAACTGCATAATGTATAGTATTATAGTTTTTATATTTTAACATGCCCATGGATCCTGGATTTGACCAAAAAAAACCTTTACATTTTTGAAATGTCAGTAATAAACCATCACATCCATGCTTAAAATAATTGCTGTTGTTATTAGAACAGGACATGTGGCATATGTGCAGAGCGTGCACAGAAGCCTCTGGCTATGCAACTGCCAAAAGAGGTTGTGAGCCAATGCAAATTATCTAATTCAGAGCAGGCATATCATCCCAAAGTGCATCATTATGTCGTTGCAACACAAAGGGCTTCATTAAAATAAGCGAAAAGCATTCAAGTAGACCAAACGGTTTAAAATACTGAGCGCTGTCCATGGTACTGATTTTTTCCCCCTCTCTCTGTCCAAGAATCCTCACCTGTGCTGTATGCTCATGACTGCTGTCCACAAGATGTTCCTTTACCCTGCCTGTTGCTGAATCTTAAGATAAATTTCTGAACCATGGACAGGAATTCAGAATTTAGTGAAGAAATTGCAAGCTCATCTGCATAGTGTGTGTGTGAGTGTGTGAGTGTGTGTGTGAGAGAGAGAGAGGAAGGGAGGGAGGGAAGGAGGGAGGGAGGGAGAGAGAGAGAGAGAGAGAGAGAGAGAGAGAAACCAGTTGCATTTTGCCCGTGTGCTAATAAATTTGGAAAAAGGTAGATTGGGCAGAAAAGTCCTGGAGTTTAATTTGGAGCATTCTACCTGAAATACTTCTTCACAGTGTTCCCTCCTGCACTCCCAATGCCTGCATTAAAATGAGAGCTGCAGGGTTTGCTTATATATCTTTCCATGCAATTAAGCCATATGTGCCTAAGGCAGTAAACAATGAGGATGGAGCAATTGTATGGACCCAATAAGGTCCTGCCTTCGAGCAACTTTCCCAGTGACACAAGCCATCATATGCCTTCCTACTTAGCAAAGACTAATGCAGAGGCAAGAGAAGGTCTCTCCACAAAGCCATGTCTAAAATTGCCCCCTAATTTTTACTCTTATCCAGGAATGAATGGTGGATCCTGTGCCTGTTTTATTGTTTAAAAAAATAGTTGTTCTTCCTCTGGACTTTGGAATTTTTAACTGCACTTTATAATGTTTTGTGCCACTCAGAGTCATTCTAGATTGGAGCAGATATAAACCTGTACAAGTAGTTCTTGAGTGACAACAGTTCATTTAGTGACCATTTGAAGTTACAATGGCACTGGAAAAAGCGACTTATGACCATTTTTCACACTTATGACCGTTGCAGCATCCCCATGATCACGTGATCAGAATTCAGATGCTTGACAACTGATGAGAGTTGCATGCCCTCGAGGTCACATGTTCCCCTTTTCCAAACTTCTGACAAGCAAAGTCAATGGGGAAACCAGATTCACTTAAACAGCCATGCTATTAATTTAACAATTGCAGTGAATCCCTTAACAACTGTGGCAAGAAAAGTCACAAATGGGGCAAAACTCACTTAACAAATTTTTCAGTTAACAGCATAAATGTTGGGTTCATTTGTGGTCATAAGTTGAGAATGACCTGTATTAATTTTTTTTAAAAACTCAACTATATTCTATGGATGAGAGGAATTTCCTGATTGTGATTAATCAACTTAATCAATCCTTTTTTAAAAAACCCACGTTACTATATTTACTACATTTTGGGGGGAATTAATGGACTATATACATATAGTTGTACAACAAAAGCTAAACTTTTCAGAGGATATGTGTGTAGTACATGTATTTTGACAACTGACAAAATACCATATTTTTCGGAGTATAAGATGGACCTTAGTTTTTTGGGAGGAAAATAGGGGGGGAAATCTGCCTTCCAGGTATTCATCTGGCTAGCATCCTTAATCTGATCAGCTTCAGCACATTATTTTATTCCCTGGTTAGGACTGAAAAAAAGCTTCTTCGGCGGGAGTAGCAATGAAAAAAACCTGCAAAGCTGGGAAGATCATTAGCACCTCGTTAGGTCTGAAAAAAGCTTCGAAAAAGCTACATTTGGAGTATAAGATGCACCCAAATTATCGGCCTCTTTTAGGGGGGAAAGTGTGTCTTATACTCCAAAAAATATGGTAAATAAATTCTCTGTAACTTTACTGTAACCAAAAGCTTGATATTGCAGCTTTAGGGAGATATGGCCCATTTCACTCAATAGTCTGAAGAACTGATTGCAGTTGCCAAACTAATTGCTTATAGATTAGTCTTTGTATGGACAAGTATAATGAAATATGGGACTCATTTAAACAAAATACAGTAGCTTAAAATACTTATATAAGCTCATTAGAAATCTATATGTACTTGAATAATATTTGCATTAGATAAGCATATATAGAATTTTATGTTTACTGTGAAAATGATTTATCATACCATTCTTTTATTTTATCATATTGATTATTGATTAAAAAGCAGTAAAAATTAAGTTTAAAAATCAGCCCATTGATCAACCCATTGTTCTATCTGCACAAATCTTATGGTGACAATCTTTGACATTGTTCTTCTGCAGCTCTGAGTTATAGAAGTAAAATCCAATGTATATAAATAGAATACTTTTCACAAAGTCTTCTGGCTCTTGTGTTTACCAAATTATGACATTCCAGGAACCAATGACTTAACTGCATGTGTACAATCTTTAACACATGTCTATGTACACAAAAGGCACACTGAATGAAGAGAGTCTGGAGCAATTTCCTAAACCTAAAACCATCTTACATAATTGTCACTGTGCATACAATTTCACCATAGGTAAAACTAAATTTACAAACTGATGAACAGGGAATCAGCAAATGGGGTGAAACAGGGAAACAGAACATGGAGTGCAGATGTGGATTTTATGTTCAGGTCTCTACCATTTAAAGTTTCAAGTTCCATCAAAATTGGTTACAAACAATGGCTTTTTGCGAGAGAGCCAAATACCATAAACAGATCTTTGTAAACCACCCAACCATCCTTAGCTATATAATACATGTCATATAAATTTCACAAGAAATGAAGGCTCACATAATAAGGGAACTTTAAGGCACAATATTCCATATACTCAACCACACATTCATCAGCCACAAAAATACAGAAAGAAAGGTGCAGAATACTGTACATGTATCCTAGAAGCAATATCTCATCCATATAGTTTCCACTGAATGAAGTAGGGTAGAAATTTCTAAAGGTTGTTACACAGTTTATGCAGTCTTTCAACCTGAAAATGAGGCATACAAAATTCATCTCACTATTTTAGAATTAATACAAACTAAGGCTGAAATGTTGATACAATTCACATTTCCAAATGGGCAAAAACTTGACATTGGCTTGAATAATCCAAATGCTTCTATAGCTATGACGGTGAAAGCTTTGACTTGATTTTAAAAATGGTTGTTAAATCAGTACACTTTTTTACACAACTAAGGTCAGCTACAATAACTTGTACCCTGCTATTTTTGTTATTTCATTTTTCTTGGACAGATTAAAGTGCTAACGGATACATTCAGTGATTACAAAAAAGCACTGAGGTTGATTTGATTGAAGCCAAGCTGAGATTGATTACTTACTCTGACTAAGATAAGACCTTGTAATACTCCAATCTCTGGAGGTTGACAGGCAAAAAGTTGGTGTCCATAGTTGATTTATTTACACTTTTTAAAAAATGCTAGCAAATGCATGCAATGTTCTATTGAGTATTAAATATCTGATGCCACTTTTTCTTTAAAAAAGGTTTCAGTTTCTGATTTCACCAGCTGAGATGGAATACTGAAATATAATTCTAACTGCATCTGGTTGTATGAACTCAGACCTGTGCATAAAGCTCAGCATGCAAAGCGCAAGGAGTTTGAAGCTTGTTAATTATAATTAAGCCAAAAAAAGGATAAAAAGAAACCCATCACATGTAGGTTTCAAAGGAATTAAAATAGATTGAAGGAGGGGGCCACATCACTAGGGTAAGGAATGTGTTTGGCATGCAAGAAGTTTCCAGTTTTAACTGATGGGATGTCCAATTCAAAGAGTCTTGGATGACACTTGTAGGAGATACTGTACTAGAAAACTATTACTAGTCACAGCAGACAGTACTTCATTTTAAAAATGCCATTTTTAAGTCTCAATATAAAGCAGTCATGATATATGGCCTTGTTCATTATAATGGTAACATTTGCCACTTTTCCAAAACTAAAAGCACCTTTATTATTATATCTAGTTTAAACCAACTAGAGAGGATTTTTTGGGATAAACCAGATCTTGGTTCAGAAGAATTAGCTCTCAACTGGGAAGAACTATTTTTAATACATTTGTAAATAAATGACAGAACACATATTGCCATCTAAAGGAGGACAAGTATCCCTTTAGCTGACATTATAGGATTTGGAAAAGGTGAGGGCTATGAGAGATGAAATTATGATGGAAAGCAATGGAGCTATGTGACGCAAATGGGCATGGATAGGATTATTTTGGTCTTTTTCTCTCTTTTCTTTTTAAGTGGGGCATCTAAAATACTAGATACTGTTGATACATGACATGAGAGAAGTTATCTACAAGGTATAAAGGCATTCCAAATATACAGTATGCTAGAAATGTGAACAACATGAAGAAACATTTTGAAAAGCTTTAAAAATTGGATTGAAATACATACATGGATATGTTAGAATACGTTAGAACAATGTTCAATTGAAGTCAGAATTTTCCCATTTAGGAATGATGGTTGGGGGGAAAAGCTATGACTGATTATTTCAATATATGATTACTGTGGCGATACTATTGTATATACAAAGATGGAAAGATTCAGTGCTAGCTACCATGGAGGAATGGTTTTCTGAGGTGGACCTTCGATTTAAGAAAGGGCAACATGTACATTTATTGGTAATTGGAAAGACGTTATGGACTTAAATGGAAAAAAAATGAACTTGTGATTTATGATTTTGATGATTACACAAGATATAAAAAATAAGAGTCATGATTTAATTTTAGAGAGAGTTTAAAATAAAATTGAACTTACAACTGCTGTGAGGAATATCAGAATATCTTTATGCTTTTATTATCTTTTTCTTTTTTCTACTTCTCTTTTTTTCCGTATTGCACTTTTAATTTTTTCTAAAATTATTGGTATTTCTATCCTTTTTTCATTTTCTCTGCACTAATTTAGCTGTATTCTTATAAATGTTTTTATAACTTTTAATAAAAGTTATATATAAAAATTTTAAAAAACTATGCTAGAGAGGGGGCCTAGTTTAACTAAAGATACTTAAGGATGATCGATCACTTCTATGATCTTATAGCTACTTTGACAGATCACATTCTTTGGATTTTCAATTATGGCCAGATACTTTCAAATTGCTTTGCTTAGAGCATAAGGTTTAGCATAAATAAATAATAATAACAAAGACTGGGGTGTGTTGTTTTTTTTACAAATCAACATGTTATCAAGCAATGCAAAACAAACAAGCTACTGGGAATGTAACATTGGAAAATTTGCCAAAGTTTGTGTGCAAAAAAAGGTTTAAGTGAAATGACCCAATGGTTCCCAGCAATTCACATGCATTAACCTTTTTTTAGTTACAATTAACACTAGAGTAACTTTGTGCATTTTTAAGTGGAAGTAAAACTCCTTGGTTTCAAGAGCTTATACTCAGGGAAGTGACTAAAGGAATACAAGAAGGGTTGCGTGTGTCCACATTTAACTAAGGGTGCAAAGTGATTATGTGAACAAATTGGAAGTTCCTGTCCTGAAAGAAAAGGGAAACTGTTTGTTAAGAAGGACTAGTATACTGACAAAAGGCTTAGATGAAAATGGCTATCATATAATAACAAGGCAAATGAAAGCTGTTATCTAGAATTGTTTTCCATCTATCAGTTTCCCTTTTTCAGGATCTGATAGGTAAAAGTCTGTCATTTTAGATGATATTTTTAAGGTGTATGAAAGGAAAACAAGATATTCGGTACTGCACGGTACTTCTCTTTCTAGGCTGGGCCATTCTCCATAAGAATATTAATCTATTAATAATATCACAGTACTGTAATGCACAACTTAATGTCTAAGTGCAAAGCTCACTCAGGTTGTAAGAGGCTTCACGGTTACACACTCTTCCCTTGAAACTCTAAAAATTGGGGTTTAGCCATGGAATGGGATCCATTAGAAAAATATCACACTGAATGTAGTTCCTAAGAATTCTTGTGGGGGGGGGAATTAATTGCAATAAAAGGGCTATCATGGTTTCCTTACCATAACAGACAGCATTTTTAGCTTTGGAAGCAGGTTCTTTTTTGCACACACCTGCCTAGTATTTCTCTTTGGCTTTTTTTGAAGAGAACTTTGGCACCTGCAATTTTTCCAGGGATCTTCACCAAGCCATCATCTCTCCTCCTTATAGGGTACGTTCAAAGCTAACTAAAGACATTTCACGATTCCTGTGGCATTCCTATGTCTCTTATGGCAATCGGATAAGTTCGACATCTGTTCTCCCCAAATCATATAAACACCCCATATACACATAACAATAGGCCAAAAAAAATTAATACTGATTGTGTTAGGCCAGGGACAAGCAAGACATTAAATGGAGATGTTTCAATAGATCTGCTAGTGGATTGCAAACATTTCTGAACAATCAGTGGTTTAACTAAAGTGCCACCAGAATATTTTCTACCAATGAAATTAGATTGCTGAATGAAGAAAGGATAGGAAGTGGGACACACATGCCAATATTCATCTCCCAAGGAATGAAATCCAAGAGACTATAATCTGATACCAAAAAAAACACCTCATGCCTCAGCTCAGCATATACATATAAACATTTTTAATGTATATTTTGGTTCCACTTGTTCTATTAATATTTTGCTGAGTGCTAAATCAGAAAATGTAGTTACAATTACACTGGGGTGCTATGTGGTTTTTTTTTAAGATGCTGTTCCCACCTTTATGATAGGTATTCTGCATTCCTAGAGCCAAATCAGTATAACAGAGATCCAGAGAGAGGATTCTGGCCAAGTATAAGTGAGTAAATGAATGGGGCTCCCCTAATCAGGCCAATTATTAATTTCTAGCTGTCAATATCACTGAACTTTATTAAAATCACCATTGACCCAGGGGTGAAATCCAGCAGGTTCTGACAGGTTCTGGAGAACCAGTAGCAGAAATTTTGAGTAGTTTGGAGAACCTGCAAATACCACTTCTGGCTGGCACCAGAGTGGGTTGGGAATGGAGATTTTGCAGTATCCTTCCTCTGCCACGCCCACAAGCCACACCACGCCCACCAAGCCACACCTACAGAACCGGTAGTAAAAAAATTGGATTTCACCACTGCACTGACCTAAACAGAAACCAAGCATGCTAGCAAATAAATGATTAAATCTATATGACTAATGCTGTTGAATATTTCAAAGAGAGGGGTGATATAAATGAATCAATGTTTTTTAACGACTATGAGTCTTTTTTAGACTTTTCTGAGAAGTAGCTATCCACCCTCTTTAACCTTCACTTTAGACCTGCCAGCATATTATCCTCTTATTATCAGCCTACGTTTCTAAGGAAAGGTGGTATAACTTAGCAGTTAAAGTTAGTCTGAATATATACATATAGAAAACTGGACAGCCAACAAGCACTTCACCCTTAGGGCTCATGGCTTATTAGAAATTCCAGGTTGCCCTGTTTTTACATGGGCACCATCGCTGTGCAACCAAGCAGCCTCAAGTCTTAAATGCTACCACCGAAGCGTTCTGCAATAGAGCTGAAAGTGACTTGAACCATTGATCTCGCCCATGTTTGCACATTAATGCATCACTTCAGCAAAGTAATAAGCCATCAAGGCATCCAGAAACAAATTAATCCACGTCTTTTAAAAATAACAACAGCAACCTTCATTTCATTTTATAAATAAGCAATTGAGAATTTTGCTCCAAGTGGCCACTTGAATAGCCCACTCCATAAATGGCATTCTCTGGAGAATAAGGCACAATATGATATGAATGCAGTTCTTTGTAATAAAGGGACTGAGAACGACATTCTTGTACCATAAACTTCAGCCGTTTTCTTGCATCCGAATAGGCAGTCCGACAGCATGAGCTTTCCTTAAGATACTCATAGCGTTCCCGCTCAGTTTCCAGATGGATTTTCCGCAACAAGTTATTAATCAGGACTGAGCGGCGGAGATAGAGCTCAGGATCTTCAAGAAACTGAAGCTTCTGCAGAGACAGTTTCAAAATACAGGTCCGATCTTCAGGTAATATCAGGTGCTGAGCAAAAAGAAAAGGTGTGAATTGTCAAGGATGGGAGAAAATACATGTAGCACAGAACAGGCCTCCCAGAGCTGCACTCCAAAAATATAATTGACCACTAGATACCCTGTTTCCCTGAAAACAAGACCTCCCCGGATAATAAGCCCAATCAGGCTTTTTATTTATTATTTATTTATTAAATTTTTATACCGCCCTTCTCCCAAGAGACTCAGGGCGGTGTACAGCCAGCAATAAAACATGT
>JANHFT010009438.1:39625-49672 GCA_032467955.1 Pseudoxenodon macrops
CAGGACCTCAAACCACGTGGTCCTGCTGTCCACCATTAAACCATCTTTCCAAGCAGCCTCCATGTTTCCAGTGTCTTCTTCCCCACTTGGAACTGAACCCAGATGGACATTTCTTCCTGCAGTTTCCATTCAGGGCCTTCGGGGTCAGTGGGAGAAGAGAAGAGCTGCCCAGACTCCCTGGGTCTCTGCCCAAAGTCTCCTCTAGAAGATTCGGCCAAAGAGCAGAGCTGAAACTTTGGAGGATAATAATCCTCCCTCACAGGAGAGATCCTGGATGATTCAACTAGTTCTTGGAGTCAAACTTTGTTGGGAAATTCTCTGGAGGGAAATGAAAGGGAAATAACCCCCATGTGGCTCATAATAACAGGGGCAGAGATGGAATTAAATCCGTCATCTGGAATTGGGAGGTTTGGAGTCTCCATCCTTCAAACTGGTCCCAGAGGGAATAAGCGGCACCTGTGGCTGAAGGTAACAAGAAATGTGGCATCTGCTGGCATAGTAGTTAGAGAAAAAACCCAGGGGACAGTTAATGCCCGAACATGTCACGGATCTGCTGAGTTGGAAGCAACATTTACTTCCTTTTGAAAGCTGATGCTCAGGGGCACCACCACAAAAGGGCTGATGCAACAGTGTGGCCAGACGCCAAGAATAAAGTAAACTTTAATGAAAAAGTAGTTATCAGAACTTTGCCTAGTTGAAAAAAGTCACACCCACAAACACACCCACAGACAGAGGGAGAAGTCAGAGGAAACCAAGTGGAAAGAGGTGGAGGAATCAAGGCTGCCATGGGAGGAAGGGGGGAAGGGAGGGAGGGGAGCTCTGGAGCCTCCTGTTGCAGATGGAAACCAGACATGCAAAATCCTCTTTCAACTTCTATCTTTTGAGACCTGGGAATGCAGAAACCCATATCCCATGTTCCCCTGCCTCCCTTTCCGATGTACAGGCTAGGCAAGTCCTGGGAAGGGGGAAGACCAAGTCCCATGTTCCACTGCCACTTCTTTCCATGCATGGGGCACTCGGGAGAAAGCAAAGCCCAGACCCACAGAGAAGGCCCAGGAAGGAGGAGGGGATCTGGGGTAGCCCCCACCCCCCATTCCTGGGAAAGACTAACCTGGTTTATGGGTCCCAGGGTTGAAGGTTGGGGGGACGCAGCCTCCAGGGTTTCCCCAGCCTCACTTGGGCTCCGTGTCTTTCCAGGAGAGGCTCCTGTGGGGGAGAAGCCATGCAGGGCTGGGTCTTCCGAGGGGGATCTGGGGTTGCCTGGGAGAGAGAGGGGGGAGGGACAGAGGGAGGGAGAAAATTGTCTCAGGCTTATTGAGCAACCTGTGAGTGAGCCAAGTCTTGGTGCAGGGCTTTAACTCCTGGCATAAGGAAAGAATGTAGACCAGCATTTTCCAAACTTGGAATTTTAAGATGAATGGACTTTAATTCCCAGAATTCTCTGGCCAGCATGATGAACTCCGCGCATTGTTGGATGGGGAATTCTGGGGGTTGAAGTCAATTCCTTTTAAAAGTTTGAAAAACACTGATGCAGACCAACAACTCTCCACATTTTACCTCCATTTTGGAAAAGAACAAAGACACCTGAAGAGACCATCAGTCATTCTTGCATAATGCAGGAACCATGAATTCTTTTTTTTTTATTTGTTTATTGAGTTTTTGACATTAAAAACATATACATATTTCATATTTCTTAATCCTAGGACATTGACAATTATTTGGTTATTTACATATATGTATACATACATATATACATTGTTCCATCTCATTTTCATTGTGTGTATTTTTACATTTATAGCTACTTATTTGGTAATGCACTAATAATGTACCCCTACTTATTTTTCCTCTTTTCTAACCACTCATAAAATTGATCCTATATCATATAGTATTCTGTTTCTTCATGATCTTTCAATTCCAGCATCAGTTTTACCATCTCTGCACAATCTGTTATTTTCATTATTACCATATTATCTGGGGGACTGCTTTCCAATTTCCATGTTTGTGCGAAAGCTATTCTAGCTGCGATCAAAATATGAATTATAATATATTTCGTTTCTTTGGCCCATATTCCTCTAAGGATCCCAAGCAGAAAGATCTCTGATTTATATTCAATTTGCGACTTTGTGATTTCTTGCAACCATATTCTTATTTTGTTCCAATACTTCTTTGCCTCCGGGCATAACCACCACATGTGATAATAGGTGCCTTGTTCTTGCTTACACTTCCAGCATCAGATTTGGATATATTTTGGTGCAAGGTGCCAGCGGTAGAACATCTTATACATGTTTTCCTTATAAGGAATTTGAAGTCTTGATGATGCTTTGAAACACACCCTGCATTTTGAAAGCAGAACAGAGGTGGGTTCCTACTGGTTCTATCCGGTTCTATAGAACCGGTAGTAACTTGGTGATGATGTCACGGAGCCGGTCCCATCAGTGTGTCCGTGCGCACCACCATCTTGGATTTTGGATAGTTCTGGATTGCTGCGTGTGCACGCTTTGCGCACACACAACCCTGAGCAAACCAGCAGCAAAAATATCTGGAACCCACTCCTGGAGCAAAATGTATTGAATGGCTTTGCTGAAGATGGACTAGAAAAATCTGGGATCAGTGACAGTTTCTTCTCCCCCTTTTGTTAGAAAACAACAGGGAACGGTGACACAGATCATTATAAATTACAGCCTGTGTGATAATAACTCAGGGGTTTATGGAGTCACCAGAACAGAAGTCAGAGCTTGCTCGCCACTGTGAATGTCAATAAAATCAATATTAGCCTGGAGGTTGATTAGCCGCATTCAGATCAGCTCTGAGGGGAATTCTTCAGTCTGGGTTATCCACGCGGGGCTGCGGCAAAAGATGGATGGCTCTATTCAAAAACTAGCGAGATGAGTCATCCTGCCTGATTTATAGAAATGCCTTTTAATCTTCGCTCCTGGCTTTATGCAGCAGCCGAGCAAATCAAGAGGTACTAAGACCACTCTGTAAAGCCTTAGTAAGGCCACACCTAGAGTACTGCATCCAGTTTTGGTCGCCGCACTATAAAAAAAGATGTTGAGGCTCTAGAAAGAGTGCAGAGAAGAGCAATGAGGATGATTAGGGGACTGGAAGCTAAAACATACGATGAACAATTGCAGGGACTGGCCGTGGTTAGTCCAGTGAAGAGAAGGACCAGGGGAGACATGATAGCAATGTTCAAATATTTGAGGGGTTGCCACAGAGAGGAGGGGTTCAAGCTATTTTCCAACGCGCCCGAGGGAATAATGGATGGAAACAGAACAAGGAGAGATTCAACCTGGAAATCAGGAGGAATTTTCTGACAGTGAGAACAATCAAACCATGGAACAGAAGTTGCCTTCAGAAGTTATGGCAGCTTCATCCCTAGAAGCTTTCAAGAAGAGACTGGACTGCCAGAAGTGGTGTAGGGTCTCCTGCTTGAGCAGGGGGTTGGACTAGATGACCTACAAGAACCCTTCCAACTCTGTTTATTCTATTCTAAATCTGGGGAAGTAGGAGGAAGGAAGGAGCATGGATGTTGCCTTGGCTACTATGCCCATGGAGTAAAATAACAGGTGCTAAACCTGATTGGCAGAATTGAGTATGTCTAGTTTAATGAAAAGAAGGACTAGGGATGACATGATAACATCATGTTACTACCTAAGAAGGTAAACGTATCAACTGTGGGATGAGAAAGATTTCCTTCAGAGACCCCAATGGGATTTACACATCGCTTCAAAGGAGTCGATCTCCAGTCATGAGGTTGCATAAATCTGACCTAATTAATTAAGAGGAAAAACTCAGCTTGCGTTCCTAATGGAGTATAATTTTAGAACGAAAATTCTCTTTAAGGAAGGAATTTTGGAGATCAAAAAGAATCTAATTTGCTTTATTTGCAGTTGTCTCCTTGCTTGGGTAAAACTCCAAAGAAAGGAAGTTAAGATTCTTTTGATCTCAACAATTCTGTTCTACTTACAGTCAGGAATCTGGCTCCTTTCCCTGTTAATTAGAAAGTGTTATTCAAAATTGTGCTGAATAGCTTAGAATTTATCTTTGAGAACATAAAAAAAAAAAAGCAAGCAAAGTTTCTTGGCCAGTTTGCCACGTCTAGAATATTATGCATGACCTGAAATTAAATGAGTTCTTTCCTACCACTAATGGTTTTTAAATAACCATTAAGACCAGTTTACTAAAGGACGCACGAAAATACCTTGCAGTGTCATGTTAAACAATGCATGAACAGAATCCCTAAAGTTGTTGAGGTTTTGCTTGTTTGTTTCAGATACAAATCTATTTAACTACTTCCATTGTTCCAAAATCAAGTGCAATATATTAGCTGCGACTCAAAATTTGTTCGTTTCAATTAACACGGTGCAAACAAAGAACCTTAATTTACAAGTCCATGCAAATACTGAGATAGGCTTATTAATCTAGAATCAGGGGTGGGGCTGCTGGAGGTTCGCAGGGATTCTAGAGAACCTCTAGCTAAGATTCTGTGCAGTTCGGAGAACCCCCCAAATCCTACTCCTGGCTGGCCCCACCCACACTGCCCCTCCAAGGAGTCCCCACATGGTCAATTTTGGATGCAGGTAAGTGCAGGGCGCGCGGAGGCGAAAAATGGGCATATGGCTTCCGGACCATGGGGAGACCGTTTTCGCCCTCCCGGAGGCTTGAAGAAGGACTCCAGAACCTGGGGAGGGCAAAAGTGCACACCCCCCCACTGTAGTGCAGGAGGCCGACTAGGCAACTGGGCAGAGAACCCCTTGCTAAAAAAATTTGAAGCCCACCCCTGTCTAGAATCTGCAAGTATTAAGTGACTGAACTGTCCAGAAATGTTATTATTTACTTCAATTACGAATAGTAAAAGACCTCACTTGCATTTGTTAAAAAAGAATGATGATTGTCTCGATTCCAAATGTGGTAAGTTGTTAAGCGTTTGGTCTAGGAACAGAAGGGGGGCAACTCACCCCGGTCAACTTGTCACGGCCAACTCAACAAGGGCCAACGGGTCTTGGCCAACTCACCATGGCGCAACCTGCTGCGGGACAATTCAACGATGTAACTTTTTCAAATAATTTACAAATATTTTAATTTTTGTCATTCACGTTTTATTTGGCATCTTTTCTTCAATGATTCTACTTTATTGTTTCTTCAATATAGAATAGATAGAATAGAATTCTTTATTGGCCAAGTGTGATTGGACACACAAGGCATTTGTCTTTGGTGCATGTGCTCTCAGTGTACATAAAAAGACAAGATACATTTGTCAAGAATCATCTTGACAAATGTATCTTGGTAAAGTAGCAACCTACAATTTCAGGGAAATTGTTGCACCAGTTCAAAGGGATTATGGTTGACCATGCAGCTGTATGTTTAGCATGAGAACTATGTTATGTGAAACTTTCACCACCACTGCATCTTTACTACCCAATGGCTCCAAGGCCTGCTTTGAGTTGCTGTTAGATTTTGCATTTTTCTTTTTTTCCCAATAAGAATAATCTCTTTCCAAATAAGAATACGGCAAACAATCAAAGCTGTCTGTGGCTTGGCATCCATCTCTTTCACATTTTGTATTGTGTACTTACCAGGGAGATGTTCGGTTACCATGGAGATAAAACTCACAGAAGTATCTAACCACTAATAGACAGTGAGCTCAGCTTGAGTAATGCATTTTCAGTCAAGAGCACCAAAGAATCCCAATGTTGAGAATGGAACATATTTCAGTTCTAAATTCACTCTATTACCTGGATCTCCCATCTCAACACAATTCCTCATTTGTTGTGGCATGCTTGAATCTGCCTGTGCTTTTATGCCATTCCCCTCTCTTTTCTCTTCCTTACCCCCTGCCTAGTTTTGACACACCCACCACTTCATCTTCAAGTGGAAATTCACAGGAACAGTTCCTTTAATACAATATACAATTAAATTGTAAAATTTTCTGCCTTAAGAAATGAAGACCGCCAATTTAGATGGTTTTAAAAGGAAACTTCATCTCAAATCCTGCTGTGTTGCTTCATCGTGGTAAGGTCTGTCTGTGGGAGTAGGGAGCAAAGGTCACCAGTAACAGTATATAAACCCAGCAGGATTACCCAAATCATTCCAATTACCCAGCTATAGAAAATAAGTAAACAGATGGGGGGGAGAGAGAGAGAAAGAGAGGACTGCAGCAATCTAGAAAGATGCTGGTGATGGATGATCATTTTACTATCATTTCACACTTCATAGGATAAGGCAACGCTAAACTGTATTTTACCAAGAAAATCATAGGGGTATAATATATAATCTTGAGTAAAACTATAGTCCAATAAGGGCTTTTTCAGGACAAATGGCATTCCACATTGTCTTTTAGAATACTAATGGTGTTTTTTATGTTGTTAGATTAAACCCTTCAGAATATCTATTTGGTGCATTTTGCCATGCATGAGGGAAAAAAATCCAAAACTGCAAATTCAAAATTACACTGGAAACATAAGCAGCATGAGCTTAAACATAGGAAAGCTGAACACAGTAAATGATTAAATGAATCAACTACACACCGTCATCTTAGGCATTAGTAAATTGATTGGAACTGGATCCTTTCAGTCAGATATCACAGTTTAGTATGCAGGACACGAGAAACAATAAAAGAACAGCATTGCTTTCATAGTTAAGAAAGGTATAGCAAAAACAGTATTTGGTTACAATGCAATCAATGACTAAATAGACAATAGACAGAATAATAGAATAACAGATCTGAAAGGGACCTTGGAGGTGTTCTAACCCCCTGCTCAAGGCAGATGTATTTATGGTTGTCCAACCTATTCTTGAAAACCTCCAGTGTTAGAACACCCAAAATGTCTGGAGGCAAGTCATTCCACTGATTAATTGTTCTAACAATCATGAAATTTCTCACAGTAGGGGTGAGTGTATGGAGAAAGGACATAGCATTGAAAGGGAAAGAACTATTAAGTCCTGCAAACATTGTCTACTTCCTGATTTTCTCTAGGATGAAATATGTGCCCAGCCTTTAGACACAAGTCTAGCTGATTCAGTTAAAGCTTGTTGAACTTCTTGGATGTCTTCCAAGCTATGTTCTTCATCTATCAAATTACTTACCTTGCAGTGAAGTGGAATGTGATACTGGGTCAGTGAGGAAGAGGTTGTATCATGTGGTGGCCCCAACAATCCTTCTAGGATATACCAAACTTAAACAGACCCAATACATAAAGAATTAAATGAAATTCAGTCATTCAGTTGTCCTGTGCAAACTTCTAAACCCAATCAATCAACAGCTACTCTGTTGCCCAAAAACAGCCTGAAAAGAAATGGTAGCAAAAAAAAACCAAGTCTCAAGTTCTGATTGATTGCAATGGCAAGCCACATCTGCCTATTTAAGATGGAAAGAGTAATCGTGTCCTGACTGTTCTTTCCTCATTCAAAGACTCATGGAATACTAGCTCCTTCTGGAGAAAATGAGTAGGAAACTGCTTTCTCAAAAAGTTGAGTTTTGATCCTGTTTCTTACCAGAACCACAAATAAGAGAATCTGAGTAGATTAAAATTAGAACCAGGACCCTTATAAAGAACTCTGTAACATAAGAAGGGCTACGGAAATTATTTCTAAAAATATATGGCCAGTTCTTTTATATTATCTTTAGCATACAAATAGTCCTTTGAGATATAGCCACTTACAGTTCTATAAGCAGGCAGAATATAAACATTTGTAATAAATAAATGAAAAAAATAAATGAAGACATGAGAGGGATTATGCAGTGAATGATATTCAGAATATTCTCATTAGGTTTTTATCAGATAATTGGGAAGAAGGCACTTTAAAGCAAAAGAAAGAACAAATCACACTTTAGATCTCCTTCTCTATCACCTTATGGGTCAGTGTGCTATTCCCATTAGACAAAATAGCTGCTCTTTTTTTATGGATAAAGCTAAGAATTTCTACTTATGAAATTGCCTCACTGCCATTGAGTGACTCAAACTCCATTGACAATGCACTTCTGGTTGTAAGCCTGGTTCCAGGTTTGAAGAGACATTGGATAAGGAGTCCTCTAATCTTATCCTTTCTATTGGCTGCATTGAGGACATGATTGAAATCTGTGCCAGATGGTATCAACAAATTTAGAAGTGGAAACTATGGGAACTGGCAGGAGAAAAAAAAAACCTAGCTGTTTCCAAAAAAAGTACCCTGAAAACAAGCTGGCTGTGCTCCTTTATTCCTTTAAACCCTGCATGTTGTTTTCAGTGCACACTAAGAGTAGATAAAGCTATTCCCAATAATACAGCTTCAACAATGTGCAACATCCAAGACTTCCGGCTCCTTCAGAAAACATTTCACTAAGAATATTAGGTCAGTGTAATGAGAAGGGTAGTTGGCCCATCACAATCAACCATGTTGCCCGGATAAAAGCAGGGGTGACATTCAAACTTTACCCTTACTGGTTCTGTGGGCATGGCTTGGTGGGGTGTCATGTGACTGAGTGGGCATGGTCAACTTGACGTTACTCACAGCAAGGTGGGGCGGCACCACCCCATCAAGCCATACCCACAGAACCGACAGAAAAGTTCAACCAAATCTTCTAGCGTTCAACCTGGCTGATTTTCACCTCCTTCTCATATTTGCTCTGAGCCCGAGAAGGAGGAGAAAAAGAGTGAGTGGGAGGGGAGGGTGAGTGGTGCGATTTACCGGTTCTCCGAACAGCGCATAATTGCCACCACCAGTTCTATAGAACCTGTCCGAACCTGCTGAATTTCACCCCTGTATAAAAGACTCATCCTATTTAGTCTTGCCCGAGATGGGATTTGAGCAGACGTGCCTGAAGGAGAGGTACAAGTAGCAACATGTTTAAAATGTCTGAACCAAAAGAAAATGGAGTTGGAAAACATAGCCAAGCAGATATGAAAGGATGCAGTCCCCTTCCTTTTATCCTGTAAAGATTACTAGTCCAATGGATTCAATAATGGTTCCACTCATAATACAAACCATGCATTCAATTCCTGTAGTCCAAGTGTTCATTCAGCCTGTTAAAAATGAGAGTCAGTGTGGTATAGAAGTTAAGGCACTGGATTAAAAATGAAGTGCAGGTTGTAGTCCTTCCTTAAGCATGGACGCCAGCTGTGTGACCTTTCTCTCTCAGTCCTTATCAGCATCAGACTCTGCAACAAACTGGATGATAAATAAGTATAAATACATAAAACCTCTTCTTGCATCACACAGCGACAGCTTTGCTATAAGAACCAGATGAAACCATTGCAAACACAAGCAAACTTTGTAGCCATGTGGGACAAGGGCTGAGAAAATCAACCTAGCTCGCTAAAATGTGGTTTACTCTATCATGTCGGAATCTGAAAGAATAGATCTGTAGTAATGTGTCTTAACTTAGAAAACATCCATCTTGTTTTCACTCCTCTCTGTTAATTTCTTTGTTCTGTTTTTAGAAAATGAAAAACAATACAAAATGCTTGATAATTTATGCCAACATTCAATGATTCCCAAAAGCAAAACAAAAAACTGGTCACAGATAAAGGTATTGCCAATGATGGCTGAATATTGGGGCCTTCAGTGATTGCCTAAAGGGCAAATTTTAAATCAGAGGAAGAGTCTAGGAGTAAACAAAATCAATTTTTAGTAATCTAATTTAATTGGGGCCCAAGACTAGTGAGGCCTGATGGCAGTAGAGGGTAGCTCTCAGTTATATGGGACTTATTTTTATTTATTTATTTTGTCAAGCATGTCTTTGATAACATATATAAGTATAAAACATGATTATTAATACATAAAATGGATAGGAATAAAAGGAAACATTAGGACAGAGATGGTAGGCACGTTGGTGAGCTTATGCACGCCCCTTACAGACCTCTTAGGAATGGGGTGAGGTTGACAGTGGACAGTCTAAGGTTAAAGTTTTGGGGGTTTGGGGAAGAAACCAAAGAGCCTGGTAGTGCATTCCAGGCAATTGTTACTGAAGTCGTATTTTCTGCAATCGAGTTTGGAGCAGTTTACCTTAAGTTTGTATCTGTTGTGTGCTCGTGTGTTGTTGTGGTTGAAGTTGAAGTAGTCATT
>JANHFT010009438.1:69774-82856 GCA_032467955.1 Pseudoxenodon macrops
AGAGCACATGCACCAAAGACAAATTCCTTGTGTGTCCAATCACACTTGGCCAACAAAGAATTCTATTCTATTCTATTATGTTCTGTTCTGTTCTGTTCTATATTTCTGCCTCTAAATATCTGAATCATTCCTGCTTTGTTCAAGCGTCTCCTCAATACCCATTTTTTCTATGAAGCCTTTGCATGCACCTCACGGCTTCATACCAGCTTGTATGCATGGTCAGTCTAGACATGCAATTTTACTATTGCAGGTTTTGACAACACCAGATTTTTGGGTTTCAAATGTTTGAAGGGAAGTCTGAAACATCTGAAGGCGGGCACTATTTATAGCATTTCTGATTAAAGTTCGTGAGAATTATTTTATAGGTCAATCTTGACCATTCAGTTTATGGACAGTATGCAGTTCATGGCTGTAAACTCTCCTCTTTTATCCCAGAGAAAGGAAATGCAATAAGAACTTTAGTAATTTATCCCCAATTTAATTCTACTTACACATAAGTTGCTCCTTGGCTCCAGAACCAGTGTGGTCTTCATTTCCCCCTCTTGGTTGAGGTGACTAAGATAAAATAACTGCTCCCCCATCATTCTCTCCTTCATCATTTTGCGCACAGAATAGAGACGGAACCGGAGGGCGTAGCTGCTCAGCATTTCAGGTGCTAACTTAGTGAAGGTCACTTTGTCCTTGAACAATGGGTTGGGCCCTTTCTGGACACTGGACTTCCCTCGCTGTTTCTTGCTGGGCATCAGGACTGTGTGTACCTGCCAGGCACTTGCTCCGCTGCGGTCCTTGTCTGGGATATCTTTAGCTTCGACAATAGTCACCACCAATTTCTGGCTCGATGGTTTGTAATCAAAGATGACATCTAAGTCACCGCATCTTGAAATTGGCTCATAGACACTAGTATGAGCTGGAAGAACACTTGTTTCTTCATGTTCCTTTAACAGGCAAAAAAAATACAAAATTGGAATTGAAAGCCCCGTTATTTACTAACAGATAGCAATTAGATAATAATTGCAGATCAGTGATTCTGGGTATTGTCTAATTGCCAACAAGGAATGGGAAAAAAGCATGTTGAATTGGAAGAAGACAGAAGTCAAGAGGACACTTCTGCCTTTTTTGGTAGTGGAGAAAATAGGACCATGATGGCGAACCTATGGCACGTGTGCCACAGGTGGCACATGGAGCCATATCTGAGGGCACGCGAGGCGTTGCCCTATGTCAGCTCCAGCGTGCCAGCTGATTTTCGCCCTCCCAGAGGGCAGGGGAGGCCGTTTTCGCCCTCCCCAGGCTTCAGGAAAGCCTCTTGAATTTTCTCGTCTGAATTTCCAGTTGGGCCATTGGGCCATTTTTCACCTTCCCGAGGCTTCAGGAAAGTCTCCTGGAGCCTGGGGAGGGCAAAAAATGCACCAATGGGCCAAATGGAGTGAGGGCTGCGTGCATGCACTGGGGACGGGGGGCAGTGCGGGTGGTGGTGGTTGTGTGCGCATGCAGAGGTGTGAGAGCATTGCATTTTGGGTGTGGGCACTCGTGCGCGCAACCCTCCGCCCCCTGCACTCCCCTCACTTTTGGAACGCAATGGCAAAAAGTTCGCCATCACTGGTCTAGGACTTCAAAAGGAATAACAGATAAAGGATAGGGCTTGGAAATCAATGAAGAATGAGTAAGAGTCAGGAGCTTCAGGGAAATACGGTTAGATGATTATTTGTGAAAGACAGGAGGCCAAACAGAATGGAGAGGGATGATCCATACAGAGGGGGTTACATATTAAGATCAAAGGATTGAATACGGAAGAGAAGTTCAGATCTAAGAAGAAAACCCTCCATTACTGAAAAAGGTAAGTGTGAAAGATGAGAATTACATTTGACAAAAAGATTTTGGGACAAATTCTTGAATGCCATTAATTATCTTTACAAAAAGAAATGCATTACTGGGTACTTATTCTGCAAAAAGCTATATTCCCCATCATAAAAAGCAGAATATTCCACTTATGTCTTCATCCCTTGTGAAGGAATAAACATATGTTTTTTAGTCTTTTCCAGGCAATAAATCTAAGCCTTTTCATGCCTACAGATGACATCAAACCGCACAAAATGTTTTCTTGCCTACTATTTTTCAATGCGTTTCTCCAGACTGATTCATCTACCTTTCGTCTAATCCTTTTTCTTCTTCTTTTTAAATATCAAATTTACTTTTGATAAAAGAAAAGCCCGTGAAGGGGGAAGAGGGAGAGTCAGGTGCTTAGTTTCCTGGGTGTGTGTTTTCTGTTCAAAGGTGCTTTTTAATCTCAGATTAAAACGGGTTGCCATAGAGACCTTTCTATTTAAACATGAACATGCTGTGAAAGAACAGGATATTCAGGGAGCAGAGCAGGTCTGCGGAAGGAATTTAAGGATTTACTCCCACAGCTGTATTTCAGAACTCTTCTAGCGCAGTGATGCAGAATATTTTATATATTACTCTTTTGCTGCTGGTCACTATTTCTCCTTTCAATTGCCCTGATTATATTTTTATTCGGAAAATGGCATGGAAGTGCCAGAAAGAAATAATAATAAAGGATGTTGATGATGACCATGACAACTACTTGTTAATCCCCTCACCAGAGACGGGTCACCCACCAGGCTTTGTATTCTGCCTGATGCTCAGCATTCTGTCGATTCTCTAATAAGAAACATCAAGTTCCTTACATCCTTAGTCGCTACCCTGCAAAGCGGGCTGGCTGCATTCAGCTAGAAATGTCACATGCAATAGCTTGCCTCCCGGAGTTGTGGGGGCTCCATCACTGGAGGTTGTGAAAAAGAGACTGGACAACTATTTGACCGGGATGGCTAACCTTTTCGTCGCTGTGTGTCGAAAGTGCATGCGTGAGTGGACCCATAATGTAATGTGAGTGCGACCCCCGTGCGACCCGTGTGACCCGCTCCCACGTGCCTGCCCCCCATGCACAACCCACCCCTGTGCATGCAACCTTCTGTGCTCCCCAACACATTTGCATGCATCTCCTGCATGTGCCCTGCCCCCTGCACATGCGTGGCAGAGACATGAAAATCAGCTGGTCGTCGAGAGGCACGCATGGTGAAGCTGAGCTGGGGTGACAGCTTGCGTGCCCGCAGAGAGGGCTCTGCATGCCACCTGTGACGCGGGTGCCATAGGTTCACCATCACAGGTATAAGGTCTCCTACCTTGAGCAGGGCATTGGAATAGGAGACCCCCAAGGTCCCTTCCAGCCCTATGATACTATGTTCTATGGTACACAAGCCTGATTTCACTAAAATATGAGTTAAATCCTGCCTTGAACACCCTAAGAGTTCAGTCAATTAATTCACTATTGCTTTCTTAGATAATTGCAATCATTCTTTTTGAGTGGCATCCAGGCATTTGTTCGAAGTACTTCATGGATCTTGGTTCCCACTGCAGTAGCTATCCTGGATATGCAGACTAATCCTGCATTTTGCTGGTTAAACAATGGGCTGACAAACAAAAACAGAATTGGTCATGTCTACTTGTAAGACCATAATTAACTATAGGTGAATAACTAAGCCACTTATCTGGATGTGGTAAGAGCTGGAACCTTTAAAACAATACCTGGGTGATTTATAATGAGAAACATTTCTGCCTGTGCTTGCCACAGAATGCAACAAGGTATATACAGAGTTCATTCAATTGATGTTTATTATCATCATAGGTCAGCAATGGGTTTAGTATGTAAATCAGAGGGTACCTAAGGCCTCCAAAACAAGATGCCATCTTGCTCAATGCCAGCCTCTAAACACAATCAACTATTCTGTCTTTCAGCAAGAGGTACCAGAATAGAAAATTGTGTTTTAAGTCCTCCTCTCTCTATTGGAGTTGAGAGTCATTCTGGAAATATTTGCACTTCAAAACAATATATGCAAAGATAAATAATTCCAAAATCCACTTGATAAAAAGCATCAAAAAAAGAGATCTAAAACAAGAAGAAGAATTCCAAAATGGTGAAGAGTTCCAAAAACAATATTCTTTCTTCAGGGAGAAAGATGGAATAAAAGTTAGATTTTGCTGAATGAGGTCTTTTAAAAAGACACTATTCATCCCAGAAAGGATTTTATAAAAACATGTGAAATGAAAGGGAAAAAAAGCAGAGGTGAAAGTGGGTGGGTAAGATGGGATGAGATGGAGAGACAACATCTGCTGGACAAAACAAGCAATTATGGAAATGGCCCTAACATGTTGTTTATAACTTACATTGCCGAAGTGAGATTTCTATTTCTGAATAGGCGAAAGACTGAACAGAGTTCAGAGATGAAGGAATCTTTTTTAGAATGTTAGAAAATGAGATTTGGCCTTTTATGCCAGCTACCCAATGTAACTGGAGAGGAAGCACCCAGCACAGACAGACTGAAATGAGCAGGTTTTTGAAGCAACTTTCCTACTTTGTACAGCCCAGTTCAGACATAATGGTTCCAGTGCAACATACACTGGAATGAGCACAGGAGATGAGGCTTAGTACTGCCTACTCCCTGTTATTTCTTCTTCTTCTTGTAACTCTCCTGTGAGAAGGGGAAATAACAGCTTGTAAAATCACAAATGCTTGTGCTGTCCAAATGAGGAAATTGGCTGCTCAAAAAAAAATCAAGATTACAACTTGGCACTTTTAAAATATTGTTTACTTCATTTTGTTTGCCAGAGTTACAAACTGCCTTTCCTCCAGAAGTACAAAGTAACATCCCCTTCTCGATTTTTCCTCCCCCTCAATAACAACCTGGTGAGGTGAGTTGGGCTGACATAGATGGATTGGCTGAAAATTGTTCAGTGAATTTCCATAACCGAGGCTGGATTTCAACCTGGGTCTTTTTCAATTTCTATCTCAATATGTAACTACTGCACGAAGAGAGGACACCCATGGTATTATAAGGGGGTAATTATTTAGTATGTACTGACTTACTCAGAAAACTTTGCTTTGAGGATTTTTAAAAGAGAGAGTATCTTTTTTTTAAAATCCAAATGTCAGTGCTGCCATCCTGCTCCGCCTCATCTCCGCTTCACTGAGAAGGGGAGCGAGGAGGGAGGAGCCAACACATAGGGAGGAAATAACTAGAAATTGAAACCACACTAAATGCCTGGAAGAAACATTGACCGGATGATCCCAAAGGACACAAAAATAGAAATGGAATACAGAGCATCACCGAGCCCACCAAGAATCAGGACAGTTACCTAAACATTTTATTTGAATCCCATTAGGCACTAAACAGATAACAGGGGAAGGGGAAAGTAGAAAGTAAGAAGGCAGATTTTGCGTACAAACCTTGGATCTGGCTTGTAACCACTTGTCTTTAGTAAAGCTACTGCTTTCACTAATTATGCAGCCAAAGGCTCTTCTATTGACTGAGTTTGGACAGGCCCAACACCAAAATCTTACTATTCCTAACAGAAGAACGTGTATATTTATGGGATGGGATGGGAGAAACTTTGTCATCTTAATTCCACAACTAATGGAGATGATCAGAAGACACAGAAATGAAAAGGGGGATAAGACTGAGGAATAAGAGGAGCAGCAGGAAGTATCTTTGTATGAATCATATGGGAGGGGCTCATAATGAATGACTAACGTCTCCTTTGTTTCAGCTCAGCCCTTCAGATAAAAGCTCAGGCGTTACTTTCTCTAAAAATAGGAAGATGTAGATGAAGAACTCAGTGAGGACCAAATGATCAATTCCTTGTAGGCTCAGAAGTAATGATAAAGAGGAACTAATAAAAAAACTGTGTAAAGCCTTTTTGTAAATCCACAGACTGATTATGGAAGGGGAATTCAGAGTGAAGAGACACACAAGCCACTTGAGGTGACTAACCAATCAGCTGTCTGATGAGTAATTCAAGGTCCTAAAAAACTAGATCTAAAAACAAAAGCATCAGCGATCGTGCAACTATTTGATAGGGATGTAGTGGCTGCAAAGCATACAGAGATCCAGGCCTCCTATATTCAGTGCTCCAAACATAGGAAGGGGCTTACTAGTCAGAACCTTGACCCACGTTTTTTGCACAAACTGTCATAATCAATGGGTTTGTCACTATCACATAAAAAGAGTGCCATCGAAACACTGTAAGGCAGGGTAAGAATACACTGTAGTACCCAGCAAGCAAACCAACTGGAGAACAAGTACCTACTTGAATAATTCAGGCAGAATGGCTACCACAATCTTGCTTACAACAAGATGCCTGTGCAATATGCAGGGGAGAGAAAGAAGGTACAAGACTAATTATATGGCATTTCCTGCCCTACATAAAAAATATTCCAAAGGCAGTAGAAAGCAACTTTCAAGATCTGCAAGTAGGCATCCTCCAGCACCTAGAGCAGTGATGGCTAACCTTTTTTTCCTCAGGTGCTGAAAGTGCACATGCGCATGCCCACACCCATAATGCAATGCCCCCCGCACGCCCTGCCCTCCCACGCAAGCACGCGTGATGCCCCCACACTGCCCCATGCCCCTGCACATGTGAACCCCCACGCTCCCCTGGGCCCCCATGCATAACCTCCCCGGTGCCTGTTTTGGGCCTAGCAGGCCTCCCTGAAGCCTCCAGAGGCTAAAAACAGCCCATTTCCGGTAGGCCCATTTTTTGCCCTCCACAGGCTCCAGATGCTTTCCTGGAGCCTCTGGGAGGGCAAAAATTGGCTCCCCTAGTGCTCTGGATGCCAGAAATGGTCCATTTCAAGACTTCCAGGAAGCCCATTTTTCATCCTCCCAGAGCCTCTGTGCGAGCCTTGTACTTATCTGGCATCCAAAATGGACTGCGTAAAGACTCCTGGGATTGGAGGGGTGGTGTGGGTGGGGCCAGCCAAAAATCAGCTGGCTAGCGGGAGGCACGTGCATACGCACAGTGGAATTGACCTAGGGCAATGGCTCGCATGCCTGCCGAGATGGCTCCACGTGCCACCTGTGGCATGCGTGCCATAGGTTCGCCATCATGGACCTATTGTTTGGAGGTGGGAGAAACTTCAAATGTAATTTAGCAGATTCCTTGCATGGATTGCCCCTGTGACTATGTAGGACTCAACTCTCAGTGCCCCTGACAGGAATTACAACAACATCCTGATCTCTTAAATTCTAGCAAGCAAAATTGCTCATTTAGCAATAAATGGAGTTGAAATCACAGTAGGACAGAGAGATGGACTTTTGAAAACAAGAGGACACCCTTTAAAATTAAATCTTAGTTTTTCATTTCAATTTACAATTTGTACAGTGGGAATAATATCAATCACTCTTGTAGGGTCATTGTAGAGAAGAGCCAGATTTCATATTTCCTGTACATAGTCCAAGGAATTGCAACTTTTCATGATCTTTAACACCTGCCACTAGAGGTATGTAGCATATTACTTGGAACTACAGTTTGCAATAATGTCTAGAGAAATGGATATGACAGTTGCTTTAAGTTATCTGTGCGGACATACTCAAGTAGCAAAGTTATTCATCTATTTGAGCACCAATTGATGCCTGTCTGACTTCACAGCTAGACTACAAACCACGTGTTTAGATAATGAGATGATCATACAACTCCAAGAGCTTTGAAATATGAACCTTTTATATTTGCCACTCTTCCGTGGACATGATCATATGAAAACTGTTCTACTAAATGGGTTCAGATAATATCCAAAGTCCAAAGATGGTAAAAACTCAAATACCCAAACTATGTTAGTCTTAACATAGTACATGCAAAAGCAGCTAACAAGACTTCAGAGAACCAAGCACATTCTTGTATAAAAATACCTTTTCTTACCTCTGGACTCCAAGCTGATGAGCTGTCAGTTTCATCATTCCCTTCAAATCCTTGGTTGCTAAAAGCTGTTTCCATTTCCAAACTCCCTTCGGTTTCTTGTCGGCTGAGGCTGGGTGTTGCACTAACATCCACCTCACAGTCTTTTGGCTGCTCAGAGCCCCTGCTCTCCACCACTCTCGAACTGATGGATAGAAGGTCATCTTCATGAGAAGACAGGTTGTCCTGGTAACTCAGGTGGCTGAACCCATCTAAATCTAATTAATTTCAAACAAACAAAAAATATTTAGATAGATATACACACTCCAATTCAGGGCCCTGAAATTTATACTACATAGATTCTGAATTACTATCATGAAATAAAACTATCAAAAAAGGTTCTGAGGATTCCAGATTTAGTTACAATTAGTTATAAATGACAAGGTATCATTTAAAGGTATGACTGTAGTTAGCCCCACACTTAAGAAATTTATTTCATGTATACACTCCAGTGAGTCCCTAGGATGAACATCATAAAAACCTATTTTCTACATCAAAGGGATGCATTTTTTTTCAAGCTGAGAGCTTGATTTCATAGTTTTAGCCAGCATGAAGGCCCAATCCACAGAAGTAGGACAGAAGTAGGACTAGAACACATGTAGATTTAATTAAAATAAATGACAGAATAGATAACTGCAGATTTAAATTTAAGTTTACAAACAATTTATTTGCAGGTGTTACAGATTTCTCCAATCCAAAGGCTCTGGGCAGATTACAACACTAAAAATATAAAACAGTGAAATATAAACTACATTTCTCCAGATCAAATAATTTGTCACTAGTAACAAATTACAATTGAGGGCTTGGTGGAATTGAACCATCTTAAATAACTTCTATAATGAAAGCTTTATGAAACTTTGAGAGTAAACTGTTCCAAAATAAGGGAGCCACAGTAATGAAGTGCTATTGACATGATCTTTCTCCAAATAGAAACGGAGATGAGCAACGCCCCTAGAGTCGGAAATGACTAGCACACATGCTAGGGGAGAACCTTACCTTTACCTTCTCCAAATTATTAATAGTTTTAAGTGAGTGATTAAAAGGTAAAGGTTCCCCTTGCACATATGTGCTAGTCGTTCCCAACTCTAGGTGCTCATCTCCATTTCAAAGTCGAAGAGCCAGCGCTGTCCGAAGACGTCTCTGTGGTCATGTGACCGGCATGACTTAATGCCGAAGGCGCACGGAATGCTGTTACCTTCCCACCAAAGTGGTTCCTATTTTTCTACTTGCATTTTTGCATGCTTTCGAACTGCTAGGTTGGCAGAAGCTGGGAAAAAGTAACGGGAGCTCACTCCGTTACACAGTGCTAGGGATTCGAACCGCCACTATCAAATCAGTGTTTACTCTTAGCAACCTCATGGACAGAGTTTTTGCACAACGATTTGTTCCCAATGAGGCTTTTCAAATCTTTAAACTGAGCACCCATTGCCACTGTAATTAAACTAATGTTTAAGAAGTTTAATTAACTATATTAGTGTAATGATTTCCCCCTTCTTTTATTAAAAATTACAATAGAAGAACAACTTTTAAAGGACTTCTGGAGCACCACAGTAAAGGCCCTTTAGAAGGCTAAGCTCCTGCTCTAAATGATTCCTTCTACACTGCAACCTCTATATCCAGTAGAGAAATAAAAGGGAAATGGAAGCAAAGTTGGCAGAATCAGGAATAATAGAAATAGTTTCATAAAGTTCAGGTGTGCTCCTGAGATTTCTGAACATTTATAGAGCATTTCTTCCTCATTCAAGTCTTCCTGAAGTCACCACTGCTTATCTTTTGATTTCATCAACTGAAAACCAACTCCAACCAATTCCCAGGTAAGCAAGCCAACCGACTGGCCTCTTGCATACAATTCCCTATGTGTTTGTCCAGAATCGGTCTGTTTGGAGGACCATGGGATTTCCTTCCTACAAGAGTGTTATAGGATGTTTTTCATTCCACCATGAAGGCTCCGGGCACCACCGATATTGAACAGAACATGGTGTACATCACAGATTGTAACTCTAACATAAGCAGTACATGTTTGATATACACTTGGCGCACACCAGAGCAGTAGGCTGGGAGACAGGTTTTAAAATTTAAAATAAATAAATAAAATGCCATAAGCTTTCAGAATAGAAGTGCTTCTCTAGTGAGAAATTATTTTACACACTTCCCACACACAGCCTCCCCCAGCACACATATTCAGTGCTTTGCAAATCTGGCTTGCAGCCAGAGTATCAGTTAAGCGTTAAAATCTATTTGAAGGTTAAGAAATGTAATTCAAGGGAATCTACTAACTGCCTAAGGCTGTAATCCTATGCCTGCTCTTGGGAGCGAAGCCCCAACTGAAACAAATGGGGCCTATTTCAGAATACAAATAATTCAGTTTCTTCTGAAAATGCTGCTGTGTGGAGTTCACTGAAAAGTTTATTGCAGGATTCCTCATAAAGAATTTCCAAAAGTTGAACTAGCTATACTAGAAACAGTCGGTGAGATATATTCCAAAGTGCACCAACTCCACCTTTTTTCCAACTTGGCATTCTCTCTCTGGAGGGTGCTAATTGGAGAAATCTGATCTAAACCAGTGTCAGCTTCAGCAACCTAAGCCTCAAAATGCTGGTTGGGCAATTCTGGGAGCTGAAGGCTACCCATCTTAAAGTTGTTGCAGTTGAGAAAGAGCGGTCATTTAGACCAAGCAACACTGGTTAAAAAACCACTCTGACTCATTTTCTGAAGGTTATATCTTAGGACCTTATGCCACTCACAGAGTTGTCATCTGCAAAGACATCTTGATAAATGCAGGTAGCCCTCAACTTATGATCACAATTGAGCCCAAATTTCCTGTTGCTAAATAAGACAGTTGTTAAGTGGATTTTGCCCCCATTTTACTTCCTTTCTGCCCACAGTTGTTAAGTCAGTAACACAGTGATTAAGTAAATCTGGCTTCCCTGTTGACTTTGCTTGTCAGAAAGCCAGAAAAGTTGATCACATGACCCCCAGGACACTGCAACCCTCATAAATACATGCCAGTTGCCAAGTATCTGAATTTTGGTCATGCTACCCCCAGGAAATGCTGCAAAGTTTGTGAGCGTGGAAAAATAGCCATAAGTCAGTTTTTTTCAGTATCGTTATAACTTTGAATGGCCACTAAACAAAAGATTGTAAGCCAAGGGCTAGCTGTACATTTGTCTTATCATAAAATGGTATTAATTGTGCTTTCTTAAGGAAACAGTGATGGCTACAGCAACCATTATTACAGTTAACCCAAGTCAAATGTTCATTATATCAACCTATTAAGGTGTTAGATGTAGACGTTATGGGAGAAGTTAAGGAAGCTTGTGAGTGCACACTTGTTTCCCCAAGTACTCCTAAAAATATTTTATTCTTTTTTTTCCCCATTTCATTTTTGAAGTGATGTTTTGATTTTAAATTAACATTATCAGCTTTTGATTTTATGGCTTTTGTCATCTTTCCTGTTACGTTTTGACTAATTTTAAGAGAGGTTTAGCAGAAGCAGTGCTAGTATGAGAAGATGTCGATAGGCCTTCAACCCTGGAGCAAATTCTAATCATGTTATTGGACCACTTGTATCTCCCTTGACGGAGCCAAACTGGATGCATTTTTTTGTTTATCTCTGCAATTTCCTTTCATGTTTTTTTTGAAAGAGTTATAAAATACCTTCACTTTCAGAGGCCTCAGTACTGTATTCTTCATGATTTGACAACAAGCTGTTAAATTTTGGCCTGTGCTCCAAACCTGCTTGGATTCCTTTTTCAGAAACTCCTGATCGAAAGCTCTGCGAACGAGAAACTGAGATCTCAAACTGTTTAATCACCTCTTCATCACTGTCTGAGGATGTTGTTAGATCTTCATCATCCCCATAACTGTTCACTGAGAGAAAAAGAGACACACAGAAGATTTTGACAGCCCGGGGAGCAGAATCATCTTACGAGCTCAGAAAGACAAAACAAGGCAGGAGCCACAGGATACAGGATCTCCAATTAGCTATTTGTGTTTTACCAAGAGGTGTGCCATCTTTCTGCTAGTGATCTTCATAACAACAATGAATGTTTGTTTGTTTTTTACTCCTCTCCCTAGTTGTCATTCCATTTTTTTTCTTTCCTTTAAGACAGGGGTGTCAAACTCAAGACCTGGGGCCCAGATCCGGCCCACAGAATACTCAGATCTGAGCCATGGAGCCGCCCTGGAAACAGCGGACCAGCCCACAGTGCTTCTGCCAATGAAAATGGGCTCCCAAATTCCGTTTGTGGCTGCCATGGCTTCCTACAACCCTCTTTCAGTGAAAATGGGGCTCAGGAGGGCCGTTTTGATTGGAAGAGGGTTGCAGGAGGCCGTGGAAGCCAGAAACGGAGCTCGGGAGCCCGTTTTCATTGGCAGAGCGCTTGGGCCACCACAGGCACTGATAGGAGTGATGGCAAGCTGGCCACACCCACCCTGGCCATGCCCCCACAGCCCCCTCCGCCGAGGTCAAACACAACCCAGATGCAGCCCTCAATGAAATTGAGTTTGATACCCCTGCTTTAAGAGGATGCTGGTGTTTGTTGTTTCATTTGTTTTACTTGAAGTAGTTGATTTTCTAATACCTCAATAATAAATGTAAACTTTCAAGGGTGAATGAAGATGCCAAATGCTACAGCAAATGAAGACGAAGCATTCACATTATATCCCTCAACGAACAATGAAATTAACTCTGCAGCTGAAAAGGCAAACATAGTAACTGTAAATCAGACACTGCTCAGCCTTGCTCCCCGTCTCCTCCACGATGTTCATATGAGCCATACACGCTAAGTAGATATTTAAAATGCTATTTGGCTTAAACATTTATTTATCCATCACTGTTATTAATATTTTTAAACATATTACAATGTACTTTAGGAATGGGAAAGGAAATGTTTATTGGAGATCAATGATTATCATCTGAACTTAATTACAAATGAAAAAGCTTCGCCAACTATTCCAATCTCCATTCTACCTTGAAGGATAAAGTATACTCATGTCATAAATGAACCTGGATAGCATTTCAATATCAACTGAAACAACAATTGTTGTTGTTAGTCGCGAAGTCGTGTCCGACCCATCGCGGCCCCATGGACAACGTTCCTCTAGGCCTTCCTGTCCTCTACCATCCTCTGGAGTCTATTTAAGCTCACGCCTACTGTTTCAGTGACTCCATCCAGCCACATCATTCTCTGTCATTCCCTTCTTCTTTTGCCCTCAATCTTTCCCAGCATTAGGCTCTTCTCCAGTGAGTCTTTCCTTCTCATTAGGTGGCCAAAGTATTTGAGTTTCATCTTCAG
>JANHFT010009438.1:87142-97189 GCA_032467955.1 Pseudoxenodon macrops
AGGAGTACTGTATTCTGCTTTGCACCAGGAATCTACTGTCTCAGTCTATAATCGTCTTTGTCCAGTTCTTCAGCATTCTGGAAACTGTAATTCAGTCTCTAACAGTTGATTGTGAATTGTATTGTTACAGCCTTTTATTATGTATTCTCCGTATAACATACATGGATCTACTGAAGAAGCAATTGTCCTGGGCAGGAGGTAGTTGGCAAGAGAAAACAACAGAGATGCAGCATTGCTTGCAAGTTGCTGAAAGGGAGTTAAGAAGGTTTATTCTAAGAGAACCACTAGTGTAGCTAGTGAAGTCATTGAGTAAAGAGAATGGAAGGATTAAAAAAAAAAAGAATGTATAAAATCAGAAATGTTCAAAATGATTGAAAGAGTTCTTGGTCCTGGTCTAATTCAGAGAGAGAATGTAGAAAAGGTTTGGGTTAACAAGCAGCTCTATGTCAATTAGCAAGATACACTAACCAAGAAAACATCGTTAACAAACATAAGGAAGCTATAACCATAGCAAAACATTATTAAATGATTCCCATCAAGCAAAGTAAACTTTGAAGTAAAACAAGAAGCTTGTAAATATCAAAAGTACAAAATATTGTTTGCTTCTTGATGAAAGTTAATAGTTTCAAACCATCTGTCAAGCCAATTGTATTTTCCTGCTTCCGTATAAATTTTTTAATACAGCAGTTGATAACTCAGAGAAATCCCAGAATTATCATATATGTCTGACTGATGGTAGCAGTACTAAAAAAAATCCTTTCAGATGCTATGAAGAAATGATAGAAACTGATAAGGTATAAATTAACAACCAAAGAATTCGTAACTGCTGCTTTCAGGATTAAAGGTTGTTGCCATGAATCTGGGACAATCTGTCTGCAATAGGTAAGTAGACGATGGATCTGCAGGAACTGGAAGCACTTCTCCTGGACTTCATATCCAGTGGGGTCTCCCAGGCTGAACTTGGGATGTCATAAATCTAAAGAAAGTGTGAAGATTAGAGGGACCAAGGACTGAGGCAAAGGTGGTGAGAACAGACAGGCCATTATAATAACAATGAATGAGAAATTATTGGTTCTTGTTCATTTAGGAAATGTACAGGAGGAAATGTACTGTAATATTTGAACCTGAGATATATAACTCTCTCTATACCCTGTTTCCCTGAAAATAAGACCTCCCCGGATAATAAACCCAATCAGGCTTTTGAGTGCATGCACTAAAATAAGCCATCCCCCAAAATAAGCCCTCCTCAAAACACAGCAGCAGCCACGAGGTGAACACGCTCACTACCTCCTGCACCTCAAAAATAATAAGACCTCCCCAAAAATAAGGCCAAGCACTTATGGTGGGAAACACAGTATATATACACTTAAGAGTTGTAATAGGTAGTAATGTATGAGTGTTTATAGTAAAATGTGTGCATAAGATGGTAGCATCTGGCTGACCTTGGTAACCCACAGAAACCTAGAAAGATTTGGATTTGGCTAGGACTTGGCTGGAAACCCCTAGGAAACAATGGGTGGAAACTAATCAAGGAGAAAAGCAATGCAGAACTAAGGAGAAATTTCCTAACTGTGAGAACAATTAACCAGTAGAATGGCTTGCCTCCAGAGGTTTGGATGCCTTATTGCTGGAGGCTTTTAAGAAGAGACTGGAGAGCCACTTGTCTGGAATGGTATAGGGTCTCCTGTTTGAGCAGAGGGTTAGACTAGAAGATCTCCAAAGTCCCTTCCAATTCCTCTGTTTATTCTGTTGCTCTGCTAAATATCACTATGCCCACCTTGGGAAGTTTTAAAAAAACTGGAAGAATGCAGTGATGAACCCCAGGCATTGTTGTTGTGATGAAAAGTGTGAGGATTTTTCAATGTCCTAATCAGGAGTCCAGCTGGTCTTCAAGGAGATTTCAATCTCTTCAAGGAGATTTCAGTTTATGGGCTCCCAGCTTTAGCAACTACTATACCTGTATGTCAGTTTGCAGAATGCTAGGGCTGCCAGTGATTTTATGGCTCATATATCACAGGGGTTGTTTGGCCAGATAGTAGAATTGCATTTCCAGCTTCAATTGCAACTGAAACCTAGTGTAATACCATCAATATCACAAGGACCTTTGAGTGTACAGTGCAAGCTTGGCATTAACCCAAGACTACACTTTGCTTTGCATAGGTGCATGACAACATAAATGTTGGTTTAGCATCACATCTATGCTTAGATGGACTGTGCACTCTTTTACTATTTTAACTCAACACCTGCACTTGAGATATCCATGCTTTGATGTGTCTGATGTATGACCATATCCACAAATACAGATCAGTAGCCTTTTTTTAGTGGAAACGTTTTCCTGATAGAGGACAGAGAAATATTACTTATCTCTTATTTAAAATGGAACACTCTTGACAACTGCAAAATGATTTTTCTGAGCTCAGAAAGGCAGAAAAGATTTGGAGTTAAACATAGCATTGGCACTTCTAAGCTATCTCCAAATATTCTTGATTTTATGTTCCTCTTTTATTCAAGCACAGGATGAGAATTGTCATAATACGATATTAATTCTCCTGTTGCTTCCTGCCCCTTCCCAAAATGAAACTCATGTACATTCAATAAAGACTATTCTGGACTAAGAACATAAGGCTTGTTTGCTTTTTCATCAACAGCAATTACTTGATGAAGAGTGTGTCTATTTTCTTCTCATACTTTACTATTAGCCAAAGGGCCCTTCTGTGATCTGCCAGAAGTGCTTCTATGGCAACAAAAAGCATTCAAGTATTGCTCTTGTTTTGTGTCAATTTATCATTAAAAGCCTCTATTATATTTTTGGGAGCTAGCTGAAAGATGGTATATTAAGAATAAATAAAAGTGGAGAAAGCAACATCCCCCCCAAAAGCAGCAGTAAAATAGATAAAACAGATACACAAGAAACTCCGCTGAAAAAAACCCACACTAATAATTTTGAGGCAGGAGAAACGCATTTACAATTTTGTAATTGTAATTGTAATTTTGAGGCAGGAGAAACACATTTATGGGCCAGGGATACAGGAGAAGGCTTTTAAAAATAATCTCTCTTCCATTACCAAATGTTATGTACCAGACCACCTCAGCTTAGATAATCATATAAAGACAGTGTCAGCCTTTTTCTTCTCCGTTTTCATACGTTTGGTGTTTGAAAGAGCACTTGAAGAGTAAGGATTAAATATTAAAGGCAGCCTTCCCCAACCCTGTCCTCTCCAGATAAGGAGGGAGTATCAATACCTTTAATCCCCTAGCCAGCGTGGTAAAATTTGAAATCTCACACATCTGAAAAACCATCAGGTTGGGAAAGATAGAGGAGATAGAAGCTTTGTTTTTAGAGTCATTCCTTCTGTGTTTAGGAACAAAATATGTTAGATATTAACTTTATTCATGTACTCAATATACACATATTAACCAATGACTACTTGATCAGCAACTTTCCTCCAGGAGTGGGTTGTGGGTTCTTGCTGCTGGTTCACTCAGGGTTGCACTGCATGTGCGCACGTGCAGCAATCAAAAACTAGCTTCTGCGCATAAGCAAAAATTAGCTTCTGCACATGCACAGAAGCAAAATCCAAGATGGCGCCCATGGAGACACCAACGGAACTGGCTCCATGACGTTATCGAGGAGTTACTAACGGTTCTATAGAACCGGATAGAACTGGTAGGAACCCACCTCTGCTTTCTTCCAATGGCAAATGGGAGTCACTGTGGGAAATTTCATCAGAAGTACTATTCCAGTTGCATCAAAGATGTGCAGCTTTGAGAATTGGATTTGAAGAAATTAAAGTCTGATTTAACAATAGTGGATAAAGCAGGCGCTTTAATCAACCTGGCACAGGTTAAATGAGAAATTAACAGAATGAAGTTGACAGTATCAGAACAGTATATCTATCATGCAAGTATGATCATTTGTCACATTCATTGCACTTTTAAGAAACAAACAATATGAAATGAGAAGTATTTACAGTATACTATTTCAAAATAATTTGTTTGGAACTCAGAACCCTGAAAACAGATTTCTTATTTATGTCCGGAAAAGAGATTTGGTCAAAAGTGGAAGTATCTTCTCTCTCAATTTGTTACTGAACTTAAGGAGAACCGGTTCTGTCTTCGGGTACAAGGCAAGTCCATCTGATGAAGTGATGTGAAGTTCAAGGAGTATTTCAAGCTTCATGTGAACAGATACAATTTTGCCGATACTTTCAATATTCACGTTGAAATAACTTCTGAAACACATGAGTTAGAAAAGAAAGCCCAGTCTCTAGTGCTACAAACATGGAACAGCAACTGATAATTAACAGAATAACAGAGTTGGAAGGGACCTTGAAGGTCATCTAGTCCAACCCGCCCTCCCAAGCACCCTACAGCATTTCTGACAGACAGCAGTCCAGTCTCTTCTTGAAAGCTTCCAGTGATGAAACTCCCACAACTTCTGAAGGCAACTTCTGTTCCATTGGTTGATTGTTCTCACTGCCCGAAAATTTCTTATATTGAAATTGAAAATTACTTCTTGATGGAAGATTAAAAACTGGGAATTGATTCGTGAAGGTATCAAAATTGTAGGAGACTTACGTCAGAGTTGAAAATAGATATATACTTATGTTCAATATACTAATAAACAGCAGTGATTGCATATTTAAGCATGATCCCTTAAATGCACCTATAACATCAAATAGAAGCAATCTAAGTCATGTATATATAGTACCTATGTGGATACAGGTAGACCCAAAGGTGCTTTTTCCAAAAGGCAACTGGACTTTTTTGGGTTTTTTTTCTTTGAAAACATTTCACAAAATGAGAAGCAAAATGTTTCAAAGAAAAAAACCCAAGACCATCCAGTCGCCTTTTGGAAAAAGCACCTTTGGGGAAACCATGATTGAGAATTTCCAGAGATGATACAGGTTTTCATTTGCCCAAAGAAAGCAAGTAAATATTAGCAAAGTTGTCCATAGTCAAAATCAGAAAAAGAATGTTAGTTTATTCAAAAAGAGAAATGATTTTTTTTTTTAAATCCCAAGTTGTTCAATGATTAAAATGATTAAAATCCTGGTAAAGAATTATTGGCCTTTGAACTTGCCTTGCCTTTGAACTATAACTGCTGATACCTATGTTAGGAACCTACAAGGGACTAGTTGTATTTGTGTGCGAGAGAGAGAGAGAGAGATGCTAACTTTAAAAAAAACAACGGGGGTGCTAATGGGATATGTATTATGAACTGTTACCTCTCCTTAGCTCCGATAACATCTAGCTAAAGAACAGATGATCCAGATTAGATATGAAGTTGCATTAACTAATCAAGCCTGGTTGTTCTGTGGCCTCTAAAACTGTTCTAGGGAAGGTTCTCTGAAGATGTTTTCCATAGTTATCACTCAATATCTTTCCTATAAGGTGTATTTGAAGTCAGCACCAAGAAAACATGTATAATATATGCATATTTACATATAATAGAGAGGGCAACCTAGAGAATATAATTCTCAATTTATCCTCCAAGCTAGATCTCAGATTACCACAGTAGGCTTATGAGGCATGGAATTCTACAGCCTGCTGGAACACCTGTTGGATAATGTGATTTATGACACAGACTGAGGGAAGTGGGGAAACAGGAGCAAAGTTCAGCCATAACTCACGTGAGGTCAGATCTGACTCCGCTAGGGTATTGCCGAAATGTTGCTCCTAATAAATGAATGGATTTCTTTTGAAGTTTGGCTAGAGGCTTGTGAATTAATTAGGGCATCTTTCGGAAACCTGACACAAGAGTGGTGCGGTGGCCTAGAGGTGGAGCTCTTGCCTCACAATCAGAAAGCTGTGAGTTCAATCCTAGGTAGAGACAGTTATTTCTCTCTCTGGACACAATGAGAATATATCTGCTGAACAAAGCTCCACATTTGGCGACAGGAAGAGCATCCAGCCATTAAACGCTCTGCTAGCTCCATTCAGTTGCCCAGATTCCACCCCGCAAGAGATTATGGGGTCGTTAAATGATGATAATGATTAGGTGAGGACCAACCCGAATGCAAGCCATTCCCAGCTTAGATACCCCTCCCCCAAGTCTTGGTTAAGATAGGAAAGTAGAAATTAAACCCCTCAGCTAAAGTGTCTAATATGAAGTAATTGACTGCTGTTAGACTTACACATATCCTGATCTGCACTGAATGTTCCAAGAGGAGAAGAGACATATTGTTTTGTCTGTAACCTGACAGAGTAATTTCCTTTATAGAAAATGGCTAAGTGGGAACTGTTCTGACCTAGACTTCCCCAGTAGCACGAAGCCAAGTCCTCGTCCCGATAAACCTATTTTATTTAATTTACAGTGGAATTCCTTTCCAGCAAAGTCTTTCAAGATAGCTCACAATTACTGACCTTTATCAGGCTTGGAGAGTGGCCAGGCTGATATCTTTCAGACACCGCAATACTTGGCAAGAATGCAGAAATGAACTAATTGCCTCCTGCAAACTCTACACCCCTTTCACTCCTCATTCATTCCCTCTGCAAGGGGCCATTCATCATCCACTTGTGGCCTTACTTCCAAGTCGACCCTTATTCTTTAGCTGTTCTTTAGTCTGGCAACTCAGCGCATGCGCACACTGGGAACAGGCTCCAGCTGTTCGTCTGCCTCACTGATGTCTGATTCCAAAGGCAGCTGATGACTGGCATATGGCCCTACCCCCCCCCTCTCTGCCTCCAATGCAGAGCCCTCATCAGAGTCTTCCCAAGACTCCAGGACTGACCCATGTTCCTCCCCAACCTCCTCACTGTCCGAATTTGCTGGCTGCTGGCGGGCCACAACAGGGACGTTCCTTCAAACCCTTAAAATATCTCAAAGAGTATACAAGATCTACCAAATATTTTTGGATCATAAACATTTTCCAAGGTAGCCCAAAGCGTTTCTGAAAAAAATTACCCATTTCTTGTATAGTTTCAAATTGTAGGGTGTCAGGTGCACTGAAAAATCAAACTCTTAACTTCTGCTTCTCAAAATCCAGAACGTGAAGCCGTCTAAATGTACAGATGACCAGCCTTGCAGATGGAAGAAGATCATCTATACAAGCAAATGTAATGCCGTCAAAGGAGAAGAAAAACTCACCATCCCAGCTACATGAAAGGTTCTTAATTTGCTTGGAGTGGAGATGTTCCTCCTCCTCAGGGATAGTGGGGAGAGCTTCCATAGCTTGATAACTCTTGTAACTTTGGTAAACTCCATGGGAGGCATCCTCAAAGTATTCCTCCGAGGTGTGGGGGATAGTTCCTTCCTGCTCAGGCCAACACAAATCAAGATCTGAAGATTCAGGTGAAGCAAGATCTTGACAGGATGATGAGGAATGATGAGATTTCTCACTCTCCTGACTTGAAGTACTGTCATCATCAGAACCTACAGAGTAGCGTTCATAAAGCCCATCACTGTCTTCAAAATCCTCATCTTCCCCATCAAATCCATTTTGATCTGGTTTGCTTCCCAGATTATTCAACGAAGAAGATAAGGATTCTCCTGCTTGCTGGAAAGCCTCATAGACTCGAGATATCCAGGAGGAAAAAGGCTGGAAGAAGCTTAAGACATCCTCTGAAGCCATACTTTTATATATTTAATGAGCAAAACCTGTGATGGTCATAAAGTTCCAGCTGTTCCTCTTTGCCAGTGTATCAGATTCAGTGCTCTGTGAGCTACAGAATAAGCATTACAAGAAATTAGTTTGAATCATCTGTTTTTCTTAACAACGGTCTTTATGCATCACTAAATCTAGCTCAGAAGATAGAACCCAAGAAAAAGAAGAACCCGGGCAGTATTTGATTTTACCCTAAAAGCATCAAAGTAGAAAATGATTATGAATGTGTAATTGGAAAGGCCTTAATTAAATCTCACCGCACATATTTATTCATATGAAAGGTTCTAGATTCAAACCCTAGCAAATCTACGAAATGCTAACAAACTATTTTGATGGGTTATTACAAGTCTATGTAGATAATAAGGAGACAGGAGGCACTTATGGTCAGATTAATATATAAGGCAGACTCATCCTAAGTGGCAAACACAACTAAATCCAAACAGCTGGAATAAATCCTGAATACAAATCAATGGAACACTCAATAGTTTTGTATCGCTATTTGGTTTTGTTTTGTTTTAAAGTCGAAATACCTATATCAGTATGTTGTTAAAACCTTGCAGGAGGAACAAAACAAAACTTCCAAGCATCAAACTATTTCTTGCTATGCCTATCCTTATGGATACAACCTATTAAGACACCCAAGCTGTCAACTGCTATTATGAATCCAGCTTGCCTGCAGCAGCATTTGTAGAACAAAGTTATTTGCAGCCAAGAAAAAAACAGCCCTCACACAGATGTAACTCAACTCACATTAACAATTGATAGTGAACAGGCTCATATTTCATATCAAGTCATGATTTATCGAATGATGGTTTATAAACCATAACAGCTGGATTCACATGATATGTGTCTATCGATTAAGAAGTTTAATGCACTTTACTGATAACTGGTAGGATGAAACTCACTAACAGAATACAAAAATTGATGAATATAATTTATACAAAAGAAGCAAGCCAGACAAAAGGAAGGTGAGGAAGATTGTCATTATATGCGAAGGAAATAAATGTTATATATTAAGATTCAGGAATTTGAATACAATTTGAGGGTGCAGATGAGAGCATCTGAATAAGAATACAAAGAAGAGGAAACAGCAAATATATTATTCTGATATATGTTGTTAATTGTTATGCTGAACAAACAATCTAGATATTGCCCTCCTTGATCAGGATGTAAGATGCAATAATAATAACAGGGCCCCCCTCAACTACTTGCACCTTTCCTGGAAAACCAAGTCAGACAAGAATCCAAGATCCCAAAAATTATTTCACACTTGTTCAATTTTGGAGAGAACAGCGAAAGATAAAAAGGATAAATTTATCTAGATTTGATCCTAATCAGTATGGAAGACTTGGTTGAAGAGATAAAAGCAGCAGATTACTTTGGTAGACGGTAATCATGTCATCCTGGGGTTCTGGCATACTCATTCATGCATTCATTCATGCATTGTAACAGGTCAACTTTAAAGTTTGAGAATACTAGGTAGAAACCAGAGGTAGGTTCCTAACGGTTCGGTCCAGTTCTACCAAACCGTTAGTAACTTGGCGGCCCGGTTCAGTAGAACCATTAGTGACCTGGGCCTTCCACACCCCCGAGCCGGATCTTTCGCTGGCGTCATCTTGGTTTTTGCTTCTGTGCATGCGCAGAAATGTTTTTTAAGCACTGTGTATGCGCATGGCCGCAATGTAACCCTAAGTGAACCGGCAGTAAGAAGATTCAGAACCCACCTCTGGTACAAACCCATGTGCAGAAATCCCCAAGTCAAGTGAAAAGAGGAAAGCCAGGACTGAAAGTATAGTTGCACACAAGTCTAATGATAAAATGGAGATGGGGGGGGAAGGCAATTTAGGAAGTTTAACAAGACACATATACAGATGGGTATAATTGTCAAAGTGTATCAGCAAATAGCAATTACCTGCAGAAAGAAAATTTAAAAACACAAAAGACAGGATGCACTAGAAGCAACAAAATGGGCTTTTGGGTTTTCAGTGTTTAGAGGAAGAAAAAAAGAAGAGGTCGTACAGGGAGATGGTAGGATAATAACAGCTGACATAAAGAGGGAAGAACTCTACAACTTCTATTTTTGCATCAGTGATCTTCCGAAAGGAGTGTATCTTAATTTCAGCAAACTATTTAATTATGTTTCCCATGGGAATCTAGGATAAAAGATGGAAAAATATGGGCTGGAGTAGTCTACATAACAGTGGTGAAATCCAATTTTTTTTACTACTGGTTCTGTGGGCATAGCTTGGTGGGCGTGGTAGGGGAAGGATACTGTAAAATCTCCATTCTTTCCCCACTCCTGGGGGAAGGATATTGCAAAATCCCCATTCCCACCCCACTTTGGGGTCAGCCAGAGGTGGTGTTTGCCAGTTCTCCAAAGTACTAAAATTTTCCGCTACCGGTTCTCCAGAATCTATCAAAACCTGCTGGATTTCATCCC
>JANHFT010009438.1:158906-171924 GCA_032467955.1 Pseudoxenodon macrops
TGGCAGCGTTCCAAATGAGATAAGGTGGGTGTTTATAAAGATTCCTCTGAAAGACTGTTTGCCAAACCTTGCAGACTGTGAATGAAAGGAATTCACAGCCGTGTAAATAAAAGAGGTTTTGTTGGGACTAAGATTTTTGCTTCATGCTTTCGAAGGAAGCCTAGGTCAAAACAACCTAGGTCAAAACAGTAAGGCAACACTGGCATACTGAGAATAAATATCAGGATAGCTGGCTTTTGTGACCCATGGCATTTTGGATTATTTAAAAGCAGCAGTAGGCATATCCATCAAATGACTACAGGTGGCCCTCACTTAATAAACATTTATTCAACAAGGGTTTGAAGTTACAATGGTGCTGAAGAAATGTATGCATCTCAAAGTGATGGCCACTACAGCACCCCATAGTCATGTAATCAAAATTCAGCCCAACTGTATTTACAACTTCAGCATGCATTTCCATCCCCCCAACTCCCCACATACCTATTTTCCCCTATCTCTGTCTTTTGGCCACCCTCCACTCATTGCCCCTGCTGCCCTGCCTTCTGCCACTCATGCTGCTGTGCAATCTGTTACCTTTTCCCCCTGGCTGACCTTTGCCATCTTCTTCTTCCCACTGCTGACAAGGGTAGTTGCAGCCAGCAGCTGCTCTTGAAGGGCCAGGCCAAGTGCAACCTTGTCAGAAGTGGGAGGAAGAAGACAGTGAAGGCAGCAGAGAAGGAGTATATGGTGCAGTACAGGGCAGCCAAAAGGGTATAGGTGGGGGGAAAATAGGAGGGTGGGGGAAACCGAATCATAGCCTAGTGTAGTAGATAGAAGAAGTATGAGATCCTTGGTTAATGACCGCAACCAGGACTACTGGAAGTGCCATTGCTAAGTTGTATGGTCATGTAACGTTTTGCCTAATGACTGAATAACAAAATGACAAAGTTGGAAGGGACCTTGGAGGTCTTTGAGTCCAACTGCCTGCTCAAGCAGGAAACCGTATATCGTATCAGACAAATAGTGGTCCAATTGATTAATTGCTCTGTCAGGAAATTTATCCTTAGTTCTAGGTTGCTTCTCTCCTTGATTAGTGTCCATCCATTGCTTCTTGTCCTGCCTTCAGGTGCTATGGAGAATAGTTTGATTCCTCCTTCTTTGTAGCAGCCCCTCAGATACTGGAACATAGCTATCATATCTCCCCTCATCCTTCTTTTCATTAAACTAGACATACCAATCGTTCTTCATGTTTTAGCCTCCGGTCCCCTAATCATCTTTGTTGCTCTTCTCTGCACTCTTTCTAGAGTCTCAACATCACTTAGCAATGGAAACTCCTGTCCCAATAAGGATCCTTAACCGAGGACTACCTGTATCAGAGGAGATTTCCCTGTTTACAAATTAGTTGTCACAGCCAACAGCAAAATACCTTTTTAACAAAAATAAATTGATGTCCTCCCCAATGATCCAGCGTTTAGCCTGGAAACTATTTCTGGAAAAGCCTTTCTTGATCCTCAGAAGGGTTTTTCTGGAAATAGTTTCCAGCCTAAATGCTAGTGACTTGCCCTTATTTTGTAATAAGACAAATTGTAAAAGAAAGACAAGTAGGATCAGTGAACGTCCTAGTGCCTGCAAGAATTGCTATCCACAAGTTCATTCACCTTTCTGTGTTTAAGTGTATAAGATCACATGACTACCTTTAAGATCTGACAGATAACCCCATTTACCTGTTACCGAAAGTGACCGTCAACAAGTCTGGTGCTCCTGGACTTATTTGGTCTGTCTGTTCTATTGTGCCTTTGCCTGTTCTGACTGGAGATGAAGTCCGACTTTGATTCTTAGCATAAGGTGATGCCGGGGCACTGATTATGGGAGCAGGATCTGTGAGTACTTTTGGGTTAATAGGGGCAGGCGTTACAAGCATCTTCGGAGCAGTTTCATGTTTGATTGTCGTGGATTGTATCATGTCCGTGGCTGATGACTGCACTGAAGTTTGCTGAAACCCTGTCACAGGAGTCACATTAGAAGAAGAATTTGCAGTATTGCCCTCCAGTGGAGAAAGCTGGTCGAAGGTGCGTAACTGGAAATCATCGTCCATGGGGATATAAGGTGCCAACATTTCCAAATCTAAATCTGTTTCCTGAAAGAAGAAGACGACGACATAATTTCGTTGTAACCAATTTCATTGCATACATGATGTACAATGACAATAAAGGCTATACTATAACAATTGCATAATCTGACACAGGTTTGTGATTAAACTGCAATCAAGCCGGTCATCTTCCAAGAATCTACCAACCCTCCTTTTCCTCCTGCTTCCAAAAGGCTTAGCTGGGAAGGCTACTGAAATGAAGATGGTGAGCAACATAATTTTCAGGGGTTTATGGGGTTCAGCTACACTAGACTGATAAAATGGCCTTATGCTTACTTTATGTAGATATTACGTATGTGAGGGTTTCAGAAATAGCCTTTATAAACATCATCCAGACACTAGGATTCTGCAGCATTTCAAATTCTTTCCATAGCAGATGCTCCAGAACACACAGTTGCACAAATATACCACCTGTTTATAACAGTTTATAGCAGCCATGTAGCCATACCCTTTCCTGAATTGCCAGAAAATCCTGGCAATAAGAAGTATATGGTGACACTGCCATGCACTCATAAGCATCTTTTTAGAGAATAAATCTGAAGTGCTACATAGACCATTTGAGGTTTTCTGACTACAATCACTTTAGTCAAAGTATTTTGATTCCTCAGAAATGGATATTGTAGGTGGTCTTTGACTTAAGACAATTCAGTCAGCAACCATTTGAAGTTACAGCAGAGCTAAATTACTTCCTTCTATCCATATCTATCCATATCTATCCATATCTATCCATATCTATCCATCTATCTATCTATCCATCCATCTATCATCTATCTATCCATCTATCCATCCATCCAACTATCTATCTAGTGTGCCACTCATTTTGCCAATCCCCTCACCCATATCTAGTCAGATAGTTATCAAAATATCTAGTCAGATAGTTATGAACTTCGTATTCTACCTCGGTATTTGAAAAATTACACCAAGCACTATAAGTAACACATCATGAATGTGTACATATTAAAATAGAATGAGCCAAAAGTTTTAATGAATGTGCTCACCTGCATTGAAAATGGATTTTTCGAATCTGGATCTATTGCAAAGAGTTTTTCCACCAATTCCAGCTTGAACTCACTTGATATCTCATTATCCACACTGAAGCAATAATCATTAGGACTATTAGGCTGTAAAAATAATCAGCAACTTTATTCAGTAAAATGAGACAAAATTTCAAGTGTACTATCATAATGAATCCGATGTCATTGAAAAAAAGGTTTATTCATTGAAATTTTAAATCACTAAGCTCCTATAATTAGGATGAGGCACTACAGATATATAGATTGGAATAATAAAGCTCACACAATCATTTTGACACATAATTCCTCACATTTTAAAATGGTATTTAAAAGCATTCTTAAGGCTTAGGAAACAAGGCTATACTAATAAAAGCAAATTGTCAAATGCAAATTCTGTATCTCAGAATAATTCTTAGCTGTCAACAGAAACTAATCAAATGAAGGAGGGAAGTGAATTGTTTTAATCTTTAGCTGAGCAAAACAATTAAAAACTTTTACTACACTGTTTGGAAAAGAAAAATGTGAAACAATAGTTTTGTTATTTCTAATAAAAGGTTTCTAATCAGAATTCTCACTCAGCACAGAGTTCACTAGCAAAGATTCAAGCAGTTTTTATTTTCTCCCTGCTATCCTCTTCTGGTGTTTCCTAGGAAAATGACCTAATGCAAGGTCGATAGGGCATACAATTTAGTACAGAAACAATGGAAAGCTGCAAAAGATGTTTAAATGACAAACCTCAGGTGAGCTTTGGCCAGTGCTTCCATCAGAAGGAGTAGCTGGTTGATCTTGGGTCCGCCGGCTGGAGAAAGTCAGATCTAAGGGCTCCGTGCTGGGCTCCAGTTTGGCCACCACCTCTCTGTTGAGTGCTGGGTCAGCACTGCTACTGAGGGGCTTTGTCGTTTCAGAAGCAGAGAGTGGGGACATTGCCAAATTTATGTTCTGCAGTTTCTCACTGGATGAGGGGAGCATTACGTCATTATACAAAGGAATGTCATCAGACGGTTGTTGTTCATCTGGCTCTACACAAAAAAAATTAAAAGACACCATCAAACAAAGGAAGAAATATCGAGTCACCAATTAAGAGCCTTATTATGATTCAGTATATGCCAAGAACATCTCTTTTAAGAAATTATAATGGTCAGCATTTATGGATAATTAGCCTTTTTCTTTAAATAGTTGATTAAATATACACACACCGTCATTGTCGAAATCTAATGAAATGATGGTATCTCCAGCAGCAGGAGCAAGATAGGCTAATGCATCAGGCTCCTTCTTAAGTTTCTCAAAGAGACTGCTGCTATCTTCCAGATCATTCTTGTTGAGTACGTTCATCATTCCCAACTCAGGAGAATCCACTGGTTTCAACATACGCTCTGTCTGCTGAAGGGAGAAAACCAAGTCCCCCTGAACAATTCCACTGCAAAAGGATAAAGACAGGAATGATAAAAGAGATATTGAGAGCTGCGTTATTTACATCTATTGCATGTACTAATGTATGTCTATTGCATAAGAAGCATATACATAATATGTTTATACTTATACTGCTTTGTTAAGGCAATGGACCCCAAGCATTTATCACAGTCTCTGCTTACTGAAGAAAACTCTGGGTGTAAATATATCAGTGATGGCGAACCTATGGCACGAGTGCCACAGGTGGCACGCAGAGCCATTTCTGAGGGCACGCGAGGTGTAGCATTGTCAGCTCCAGTGTGCTTGCGTGACCTGGCCAGCTGATTTTCGGCCTTGATTTTCAGCCTTTTGCATTTTTTAAAATTATCAACAGTGAGGGAACCAGCAGAGATTAAATATTTCACATAGAGTTGCCATAAGGCCTTGGAAAATATATTCAAGATGCTGGGATATGTCTATGTCTACAAAGATCAGAAACATCTGAATAATTGTTTTCCTCTGACATTCAATGGAAACAAAATGTGAACCTTGAAGAAGATGGATAGAAAAAGTATTGACACCTTTGAACTTTGGTGTTGCAAAAGATCCCTGAGAATATCATGGATAGCCAAGAAAACAAACAAAAGGATCATCAAACAAATCAATCCAGTTTTCACTCAAGGCAAAACTGTCCACACTCAAGTTACCGCACTTTAGATACATTATGTAAAGACCTATCTGTTTGCAGAATAGTGGGAAAAGTAGAAAGAAAAGGAAGAGGCCAACTAGCAGCAAGATATTAATGTTTTTAAATATACCGTGGTGAGGCTGCACCATTGGAAAAAACAATTGACTAGGTTGGGAAAGATTGTCCTGGAGAATAACTACATAATAATAAATAATCAAAACTACATAATCAAGGTCACTAAGAGTTGACACTAATTTGATAGCACATAATCAATCAATAATATCTGCACTGAAGATTAATATAATGTTACGTATAGTATGTATTTCTATTTGAAGGCAGAATATTCCAACATAATTCTATACATAAACTGGAGAAAGAAAACCTATGAGTGGCACACATGCAAACTCTTATTTGTTGCAATAACTACCGTACATCTATTATCAAACCCTGATGCAGGTTCTCAAAGTATAAATAGCATTGCCCCAGATATGAAAACCTATGGGCAATCAGTAGGAAGACAAACTAAAGATTACATACAGAAATCACCTCAACATAACAAAGAAATGAACAAATATGCTTACAAAGAAATATATACTGAAGAAGTAAGCTTTATTACCAAGGACATTAGCATTACATCAAGCAAACAAATACCCATAATTTCTCTTCAAAAAGCCATCTTAATACCTGGCTGATTATTTGCACTACCCCCAGCAGCATTTACAGACAAAACTTACCTCAAGACATAGTTCACACACACTATACATTGTGGTTGAGAATTCTTAGTATTGTATATAACAGTTGCTTGAGTCTCTACCCAGACATAGCCCCCTTGCTTGGCAAGCATTCGATATTGTCCGGTGATGACTTGGCCTTTGGCAAACACTAGAAGAAGAATGAGACCCAAATTATTTATATACTGAAGACTGGGTTGCCCAGTAAGTTGCCAGACACTCACTCAACTCTAATTGGTCTTGCCATTTTTAAAAGCAATTATTTTCAATTAAAATAATGGGTGGCCAAAATACTACAAAATAAAGTTCCAGCCTCTTAAAACATCTTTATTTCCAAGAATGCTTTTAACATTAATATTTGCAATATTAAGATGGGGAATTGGGGTTTTATTTTTGCAAGCTGGCTGAATTCACCCTAAGTTGGGTTTTACTAAATAAAAATTTCTAAATAAATAATATTTTTCTTTGTAAAAAAATTAAATGGTGATGGGAGCCAGGGTCAGTGTAAAGCATCTGAGTAAGCTAAAGGAGATGGCAAAGAATAAAGGCGCATTTTGATTCACCAATGGAACACATGTGCATATATGCTTTCTTCTTGACTATTTTTGAGAATAATTACATGCTTGTTTCTAGTGTGGTCTTTTCCTAGGTATGCGTATTTATGAATCAGAATAATATGCTAAGGGACCATTTCTGTGAGCATTACCAGTTTGTATTTAATGAAGTTGATAGCCATGGGCACAAATAGGTAATTTGATATTTGCAACTCAGACATTTCCCCTGCCTCTTCAGTTACTGGGCAAATTACATCCATCTAGCAACAATGACTTTTACTGCATTGCTGTTTTACAATTAGTCACTTGTAAATTTGCCATTTCTTTATGGCAGCAAATCTGTGCCCAAGATTAGCTCTCCAAAATTCAAAATCCAGAACTTTGAATTGCTTAGAATTGCACAATAGCATACACGTGTCTGAAAAAATGCTGGCATAATGTGTACAAGATTTATGATAAATAGCACAGAATATGTTAATGAAACCTGAATAGCATGCAATTGTCCTGCCTTCATCAACTTACTGTCATGATGTGTTTTGGTCAGATGATCAGAGTCCAATGCATGATAATATTCATATACAGAACGCCCCATGAGTTCTTCAGGATCATACCCTATCAGTTCTGTAATCCTTTATGCAAAAGGAAAGAAAAAGTAAATTTATGATATCTCTTAAAGATTACAGGTACAGTTTATTTGAAAAGTATTGAAAGTTTATTGGGGGGAAAAACTATTGCAATTTATTATCTGTTTCAAATAAAACAAAATGCATAATACAAGCTTCACTAGCAACTATAACTTCACCTCAGCTTGCAGACAAAATGAGCTAGAACGATTAAGGTTTAGCCATTTTGCTTGATTCAAAGCAACTTAGAAAAAAAAATCAAAATTAAAAAGATATTTACATTACTGGTTTTATTTTGCATTTTAGGGATCAATAGGAATGTTATGCATCGTGTCATTTCATGTTTTTAAATATGCTTCTTCCCAAGTGCATGGAGAGATGTTATAAATAAAATTCCAATGGAAATAAAACACAGAATGAAACGGAAGTAAACATTGCATTAATTAGACAAACACAGATCACAATGCAAGCTTTACTAGTAGCTACAATATGACCTGTGCTTGGAGATAAAATGAATTAAAGATAAAAGATTTGAGGATCATTGCTTATCTCAAAGAAAAAAACCGTAAGCACAAAAACAAAAAAAATATTTCAGCATTATAGCAATTATACTTTTCCTTTATAAAGGAAAAGTGTCTTATTAGTTGCATTCCCCAATCATCTGTCTCCAGATGTGCTGAACTGTCCTGTTGTTCCAAGCTAGCATGCCTAATACTGTTGCTTGAGGCTGGAGAAGTGGTCCAACACACATCTAAAGAACTCCAGACTGGGGAATGCCAAATTTAAAATTATTTCAGCCACTTGATGGCAGTGTTACACAGAATAAGGAAAAGAAACACTACAGAACTGAAGAGATAAGTGGTGTTTTTTTTTCTAAAATGGAAATAAAAAATCTATTACTATAACCTGGAAAAAATTTAAATGCGAACTTTAATTTTTTTTTATCATTTAAAAACATATTGGAAAATGGAAAGCAAAATAGAAATCATTTTGCACCTTCATTGTTCAGAATTGAACATTGTGAAACTGAAGTTAAAAAACGGAAGGGTGCACATAAATGAACACCATCATTTAACTAATTCTCTCCCTCAACTTTAACAAATAAATGCACGGCACAGTAAAGTGGCACAGTATGCCATCGGCAAACAGGCGAGTATAAACAGGGAATCCATTTTGGAAGTGGAGGAGAGTGAGGTATGCATTGGCATTGTTGTCCACAGGCTTTACCTTTCATCACAATAGGAGAATTTCATGTCAAGGCTATGGCGGCTGAGGAACATTTTACTATCCAATGGGACTTCAATATTTGATGGATGAGGTATAGGCTCACAAATTAATACCAAACACGTCATGGGAGGCTTTTTATAGCCGCACACAGTCTGATTGCTGCAATTCTCATAAACGCGGATATGACCTGTACAATGAAGTACCTGGGTGTTGAAAAGAAAGAAAACATTTTGTTTTTCCGTGACTTGATACATAAGCACAGAAGCACTCTCAAGCGCCATTTGTTCAAATTACAGTGTCATTTCTTTAACTGGCAGCTGAATTGGGGATTAGTTTGGGCAAAAGTAGGCAAAAGATGCTTGTTCCTCACTACAACCAATAGAGCAGTCGCGTTTCCCAATGTTTCTGGACCTACGTTTGCATCATTAATCTACAGCACTAAAGGATGATTTTTTTTCCATCTTGAAGTATTAAATAAGTTCAGTAAAATTAACCACTGTGTCCACCAGAAGTAGCAAGTAGGTTTCACTGAAAACTATTTTAATTGTTTAAAACAAATGCCGAAATAAAGTTCAGAGCTATATAGTTTTGGTCTGGTTGCCTATATATTGCACAAAGAACTCAAATCAACAGAAAAAGATCCACATTGCTCCAGTTTTCTCTCTTGAAATGGGCCCTGAGTAGATATACGATTGAGCAATTATCATTGGAAGGAAGACAATTTTTGCAGAGGGGGAAGTTGTGGCTTGTAATATACATAAAGCATACCAATGTCTATGAACTATTTTATCCCAGGTTAATTAATTTGTTAATGAGATTTATCAGCACCTGAAACCTAACAGATTCTAGTTGGTTAATCAATATTATAATTACTGGTAATTAAAACTTACAAAATCCAAAATCTATTTCCACAACTTAAAATTGACGAGCTAATATTTTGGGGGTTATGGTGCCAATAGTTATAATTACTTCTCTCAAAGGCCTTTGGGAAGAGCCAAATTTTTATCTGCTTCTTGGAAGGTCATGAGGGTGGGGGCAAACTAAAGGGGGCAAACTAAAGGGGAGCTCTTACAGAGAACACCCTCCCCTCCTGCCATACCTCCTTAGTAGCTAAAGATCCTTAGCAGATGCTTCCTATCTTTCTATGTCGAATGTGCAGAAACTATTGGGTAATGCTGGTGTCTAAGATGTCCAGGCCCTGCACCATATAGTACTTTATATACAAGCCGCTTGAATTGCACTCGGAAACCTAGTAGTAACCAATGGAGCTCCCACAGCTGAAGTGTAACATGTAACGAGAGTTCAGGAAGAGCCCCAGATTGTGGCCCTGCTCTTTTCTGACCAAAAAAGTCGATTCAATCATGCCTAGGTTGGGTTCAGTCTGTTTTTCTCCATCCAGATCTAGACTGTCATAGGTCTAGATAATTCATATTCTCCAGACTCCTCTGTAACTATAACCCCATCATTTTAATTCCTGAGAAAAAACAAGGTGAATGATAAGGCTGTTGCTGTCCAATCTCATGGAGATCGCTTAGAGGACAGACTAGTACCCTGTTTCCCTGAAAATAAGACCTTCCTGGTTAATAAGCCCAATCAGGCTTTTGAGCACATGTGCTAAAATAAGCCGTCCCCCGAAAATAAGCCCTCCCCAAAACACAGCAGCAGCCATGAGGTGACCACGTTCGCTGCCTCCTGCACCTCAAAAATAATAAGACCTCCCCAAAAATAAGGCCAATCACTTATTTCGGGGGGCAAAAGTAAATAAGACCCTGTCTTATTTCCAGGGAAACATGGTAAATATTTGTGAGTGTATCTGTAGGACAGTTTGGTGTAGTGGCTTAAGGTACCACACTATGAATATGGAAACTGTAATTTCTAGTCCTGCCTTATGTAGAAATCCAACTGAGAGACCTTAGGCCAGTCATTTTTCTTTAGCCCTAGAAACTCACTTGAAGGGTCTACACACACACAAAGAAATACATCCCATAAAAGCGTACATGCACACACGTACATTGATCTAGTTTTGTGTATGTATGTATAAATATTTTGTAGCCAAAATTATGACACCCTACCACAAATAATATTCATGATATTACTACCATATTTGGCCTGCAAAAATCAATGAATCTTATTAATGGCAGCAATGAATAAATGAAATATTTCAGCTTTTTGCTACCATCCAGTAATCATTCAGCTTTTTGCCACACAACTATAGGAACCCTAAATCTTGAGGATGAAGATTTATCCAGAGATTTGGAAAGTCTTTCATTGTTGATGTGAGTTACTGTATATCTACATCCTTTAATTTCAATGCGGAGAAAGAATTAAGAAGCATGTGCTTTCTACGTTAAGGAATTCAAATAGAAGATGCATGTATTTTATATGATTTGGGAAAATAATCTTGAAGGGTTGATATATTACAGCACAATTGCTCATCTAGTGACCATTATTTTTATCAAACAGGCCTAAAATAAAATTCTTACTTTACTCCATGGGGTGTATCTGTATCAACAGGAAATGTTATTAAAGAAGCTTACAAATGAATAATCATGCCCAACAACTCACAGCGGCAATCTCAGCAGGATTGTGTAAGAAACGAGGAAAGTTTTGAAGCCATGGACTGATTAGGGTGAGCTTGATTCTCTGTCAGGAGAATGTATTGTGCAGTAATCCCTCGGGAGGCAGAATTTTCACCTGAAAAGAAACAGCATTATGAACAGTACCAAGTGTGGCTTGCAGGACACTGGTCTTATTAAGAACTAATGCTAATTTTCACACCATCTCCTGCTGAACTGGAAGTCAGTTTACCACTGGGTTTGTTAATTTACACAGGACACCATTATCTTTGGTTGGTCTTAATGTTTCTGAGTAGAGGTCATTAACTGCTGGGTTCATTATTATCCAGCATGAATTATATAGAGTATCACAGAAATACAGTTTTTCATACTCTTCATTTCTCCATATGTGTTTCCTTAAAGATGATATTTAATTTTTGTCACTTCTGTTCACACAGAGTCAGGTCTCTAGGATATGATTTTTTTTCTTGCCCTGTCTGTCTTAAAAGAAGTAATATAATTATAAATAGAGGGTAATAATTCTGAACTCTATGCATAAGAATTGATATATGTGATAAGATTAACATGATGCCTTTGAAAATAAAAAATATATTGTAGAGTTGCTCAAATTTCTGTGTGTCATTCCCTTCCCCCACCCTACTTGCCAAGCTTGTAATGTAGGTTGGTTGTTCCAAAATTGAACAAGGAATAGGGAAGAAATATGCTAGATATAGAAGTTGGGAGAGGAGAGATTTATACAAAGGGTTTTGAGGAGCAGCAGTAGATTTTTCCATTGGTTCCCTATTATTACTTAGTGCTTATTTATTTTATTTTGCAAAACCAAACAAGTAGAACATAAGCATGCAGCTTCCACATCGTATCCCATCCTGAATCCTGACAAAAGGGTCTATATAACTTGCCTCCCAAAGGTGGGAGTTGCAAGGCTGCCATCTTCTCCATAACCTTTCAAAGAAAAGGAGGGTTAGTAATTCAATTGTCCAATAGATTTTTTTAGCAAGGGTGTACTGTTGCTTTCTTGGCAGTAGATGACATGGTGAAGGAAATACCTCCCTCATCCAAAGAAATGTTTATTATTGCTTTGATTCACCCTTCTGATATCTTCTCACAAAAAAAATATTGAACCAACCATAAGTGACAGGGTTCCAGATAAGAAGCACTAACATCTCATGAGTGGAACTAATTGCATATAATCCCATGTACTTCCTAAACACTTACAATCTCAAGATTATCCCAGATCATTCAAAAGTTGAGGGTCCAGTAACCTTCATTGGCACTGCCCAGCGAGTGTCTGTTTCATCTCTGAATGGCTTTGTCTGCCAAGTTATGTGAAAAAAATTTCTCAGTAATAAAATAGATAGACTTTCAAATGCCCCTGGCCTTCTATAAACAAGAACTATTCAGCTTAAAAAGGACCATTAAGCACAACTCATCAGACATAATTTTGATTATCAGTGTCTGGTTAATCTTAAAATGTGTCTCCCTACTATGGCACTCTAGGCATCTCTTATGTCACTTTAACTCCTGAGATTGTCAGTAAGTTAAGTGATATCGATGGATTTGTGAATAGGGATAGGCTACTCTGAACAAGTCAGTCGCCCACTCCAGATGTCACTTTAATCCATTGGGTGACCAAGGTCTCAACTGAATTGCCCCAGATGCTTGTGAATCTCCCCAGAGCTCACTGAAAATTGACATAATCCATTAGGCACCCAGGGAGGAACAATCTAATATTATATATTCTTTCCCACTATGGCAATCAGAAAAGGATCTCATAAAATGGAGTGAAAGTTGATGCTATACACTATTAAATCATGTCAAATCTGCCCTGAGATAAAAACCATTTGTTGTACCATGTGACAGTCCTTAACAAATGGTTTTGCTTGCTTGCTTGCTTAAATAAACAAATAAATCTATTAGCAACTGTTGGATTTAGGAGCAAACTAGGAAATACATTCAATCGCTTGTGATTTATGCTTAAATAAGCCCATTTCCATAAAAATATTAATTCATTTTACTTACCGTATTTTTCTGAGTATAAGACGCACCTTTTCTCCCCCTAATTGGGGCTGATAATTTGGGTGCGTCTTAT
>JANHFT010009438.1:186579-202972 GCA_032467955.1 Pseudoxenodon macrops
AGAATAGTTTGACTCCCTCTTCTTTGTGGCAACCCCTGAGATATTGGAACACTGCTATCATGTCTCCCCTAGTCCTTGTTTTCATCAAACTAGACATATCCAATTCCAGTTACTGTTCTTTATGTTTTAGCCTCCAGTCCCCTAATCATATTTGTTGCTCTTCTCTGCACTCTTCCTAGAGTCTCCACATCTTTTTTACATCGTGGCAACCAAAACTGGATGCAGTATTCAAAGTGTGGCCTTACACCAAGGCATTATAAAGTGGTATTAACACTTCACATGACCTTGATTCTATCCCTGTTTATGTAGCCTAGAACTGTGTTGGCTTTTTTGGCAGCTGCAGCACACTGCTGGCTCATATTTAAATGATAAAGGTTGTAGTTTAAACTGGGAAGTTAAAACAAACACTACTTTATGATAGATCACTTCCATAAGGTTTCTCAGAAAACTCAGAGACAATTACAGACATGTAATTGTAAGAGTCAAATTAAACAGATCAACTTACTTTATTTATATCTGTATTATATTGCAACAAATTGTTTTTCATTCACATTACAAACTACCATGATAGTAGTAATTGGACTTGACAATCATTTGAGGTGGCAGATAATGATACACCTCTAGACAAAATGGGTGGCACACAAATCAAATTGAAATGATAGATCAATCAATCAATCCACACACACACATTTTCATGTAATTGTGGAGGCATCACTGTCACACTATTTTTTAAATGACAATTTCACCAACATATAGGTCTGGTATTCTTTCCTAAAATCTATGAAATAACATCATAGTAACATGAGAATTGGGCCAGTTTTTTTTTTAATCTTGTTTTTATTTAGGTTGAGGGTTTCATGGAAACAATCTAAGCACTGTATCTTAGGCTACAATTACTTATTCAATACATATATATAAAACCACAGAAAGATAAGAGTAACAGTTTTCATTCAAAATGAGGAAACAGATCTTTCCTGTGAAGATTATTTCCAGCTTAATTTTATTATTGTCTTCCTGTAATTTCAAAAAACAGCTATTTCAATACTGTAATTCAATACTTGCCTATTCTCCTCTTACGTATAATTGTTTCCAGATAACCATCTACACCCACCTCAAGGTTCGTATTTAAAAGAAATAAATGCATAGTACCGTATTTATATTTCTGTCTAAACCCAGAAATTACTACTGATTATCAGCTGACAAAGGCAAAAAGACACCAAATTCAGGCTTCTTAAAGTATTACAATATATTCATCCAACTTCTTACTAGAGACTCATACTCACTGTAATTTAAGAGTATAACAAGAGGTATTTTATTCAAGCTATATATTACTTTGACTTCCAACTAATTCATCCATGAATAAAATTAACAATGTCCTCCTTTATAATATGGAGCATATCAGCATAGCCTCAAAGTGATTCTTTCTCTTCTTTCTATTCAAAGCTTGTCCGAGCTTGACCAAACAGAACAGAAAAAAATTGTTATAGTGATATGGCTTTACACTCCCACAAATTTGCTAACACTTTCGTTTTTGATCATGACCTTCCACAGTGATTCACAATAAAAGTCCCCAACTTGCTACAATACTAGAGAATCAGTGAGTCTTCAAATGTTGTGATTATTATTAATTAAATTTACTCAAGCAACTCTGGGAAGTTGACAAATTATTTAAAATATGAAAAATCAGACATGAACAATGCCAAGAAACAAAATAAAATAAAATAAAAATAAGATATTAACAGATAACAAACTTGGTAGAAAAAAACAACAACACAATCCAGGTTAAAAGATGACTTCAATCATACTTACCAAAGGCACAAATGAAGAGCTGTTCCTGAAACTGCAAACTTATTTAAAATTGATGGTGCTACCTAGGACTGTTGGAAGTTACAGTATGACAATTTCTGGAAAGCAACCATCACTGTTTTAATGACTATCAAATGCTTTTTAACACTGAGACAATAGTATTTACATCTAGGGAAATATATATTAGTGTCCACTATTTAAAGGTTTCTATTCAATCCTTCCAGGTATTTGGTAGACGTCAAACTTATACGCTGGACAGATACCACTGGATTCCTCCTAATATTGAGCCGTGTTGGTGCAGTGGTTAGAATGCAATACTGCAGGCTACTTCTGCTGGCTGCTAGCAATTTGGCAGTTAGATTCTCACTGACTCAAGGTTGACTCAACCTTCCATCCTTCCGAGGTCAGTAAAATAAGAACCTAGATTGTTGGGAGCAATATGCTCATTCTATAAACCGCTTAGAGAGGGTTGTAAAGCACTGAGAAGTGGTATATAAGTCTAGGTGCTATTGCTAAGTGCTATTGCAGCTCCCATCCCCCATTCCAGAAACACAAATGATAAATCTGCCCCAACAAGTTTGTAGACTTTCTAGAATAAGCTGGAAATGATGCTTCAGACTGTGACTAACCCCAGAGAAGCACTTATTATGGCCCATATATAAAGAAAGGACAAATATAGTATGCCGCTTTATAATCATACAGTCTATCTGTTATAGTGAGCAAATGGAGAAAGCTAATCGAGTACAATTGAACAGTATCTTCATGTGAATTATGTCCAAATTAATTCAAATAAGCTTAACCTGATTTTATTCAGATTGAATAAGAAACATACAATTTGCTTTGCCAAACGGAAGAAATATATTCATTTACAAAATGTAAAAAAGGAAAATTAGGGATAGCAAAATGTAGGCTTTTTATGGCACAAGATAGCCTGTACAAGGATTGAAAATCATTTGAAACGTTTCAAATCTGAAAGTTCTTCTTTTAAGCTAAAAATGAACAATTTACTTTTCTTTTGTAGAACACTTCCTTTTTGCACTTGAAACAATAGTTTCACAGTTGAGATGGGGGTGGGGTTTTAGTTTGAATTTAAACAAAGTTACCTACTCCTCTGCAACAATTAAAAATATGATAACTGCCTAACAATCCCTATAAAATTATTATTTCCCATGGATTTGCACAAATAATTTTAAAACAAGAAAGCCAGAACCGAATGTGATAGTATACTCATCATTCTGTCATACCAGACATAAAATTGGGCATTATTAAAATTCATTTCTGGGAACAGATATAAGCTGGAAAAGCTGGGAGGGAAAATCCAAAGTTTCTGCAGGAAAAAAAAAATCTAGTTCAAATTTAAAAGTTTCAAAGTTGTGTGATATTTGTTTTTTAGATGAATGTTTTTAAAAATATGTGAGAAGCAAGTATTTCTTGTCCGGTTCTAAGATAGGAAATAAGAGAAGGGAGAGGCTTACTTTGCAAAATAATGAGAAAATCATTCTTGTTCTTTCCTTTAACACCGCCCCCCCCCCAAATGTGGCCAGTGCTGCATGGTGGATTTCCTGCTGTGAAGCAAACAGACGGGAAGTGGCCAAAAGTTAGTTCCACAATGCTCCATACTGACTTTGCAATGGTCATCTCTGATGACCTGATTGTGAAAAGGACTTGGATCTGGAAATTCCTAATGGGGGGAGAGGGGAAGCATATAATATCATTACAGATCTTGACGATGACATTTCAATAGAAGAGAATAAAGCAGTGGCCATTTATGGCCTATTTTCAACCATTCTTTGATGTGCCAAATATATATTGTAATTGCATACGATCTCATTGCCTACTGCCCAACATTGCTTCCAACATTCCAATGGAAATATTTTCCCAAATATCAAGCCTTTTATTTGAATGTATTTATTTAGTTGCTCATCTAACATACAAGTGACTCTGGGCAGCATACAACACTTAATTTAAAAACCAATAAATGCATTAAAAAACAGTCACAATTTTAAAATATCTCTAGAAATATACCATTCAAAACAGCAAAAAAGTACAATTAATTTAATCGTATATTAATGTAATAGTAATGTTTGTGTATATATTGACACTAGTCTGAGAGGACCATAGTTTGGTAGGAATCTGATTCACACTTTTAGATTCTAATGAAACCTCAGAAAAAGACCTTATTGTCATAAAGGCAAGAAAGAAAGTATAGTTGCCATTGGATGAAGTATTCTATCTAAGGGTCTGACATATATTGAGGAGGCTGGGAAACAGCAGACAAAATAGGCAGAAGAGAAGGTAGGAGATTTTGAAACAATAGCAATACTGGAAAAATCAGGAGAAAGTAGGTAAAAAGAGAAGAAAAACAATGGGCATAATTCACTGTTGAGTTCAGCAGTTATGACAAAGAGACTTGCTGTCAAGAGAGAAATGATTACCACCCAACCATTCCCGTATCTTAAGGCAATTTTTGTGTTTGAACTTGAGAAAGTCTGTCATGGAAATATTTTAAAATGCCTTCTGCATTATGGTTTTAGTCGTAGCAGTTAGGACCAAGATTATGCTACAAAACCAAACAATATAGGTTACACAAATAATTAGGTCAATAGAACTTGGACAACTTCCTACAGATTTGGAATTCAGTCAAGAGAACTACTGATTTCAGAAGTATTGAATAGAGAAACTAGAATTGAAAACAAAAATAAAAATTATATTCTTAGTGTAAATCATGAATGATGTAAAACATTAATATATAGGGCTGTTCTGTCTGTAATTTGTCTCAGCTGTCATTTCAGATTACTAGTATATAGTAAATCAGCAAACCCCATGGATATGTATCCTTGGCATCCATCCAATTTCCTACTGAACTGATTTTTCAAAAACTGAAACTGAAAACATTATTTTTATTCCCAAAAGTGTCTCTAAACCTCGCAGAGGTATTTCAAGAAAATAAAATGCCCAAGTACATTAAAATATTATGTGGAATATTTTGGGGAACCAGAAAATGGGCACCTTTGGTTTACAAATTGTCTTTCTGTGATTGGCTATACTCCCAACGGCAGTCAGTTTTTAAGAATGCCCACAAAATATTCTTAAAATTTCAGATATAGCTGAAAATGACTAGGAGACTCTTGCACTAGTCTGCATATCTCAACTCTTAGTTTAAGAATTAGCAAACTTGCAGCAAGTGAAATTATAAACCCACAGAACTGGCAAACAATTTACCAAATCACCTTTACACTTAATCTCTAATGTATTTCCCTTGAAACTGTCATTTACAGACTGACTACTGATTCTTAAAACTATCACAATCTTCTAAAGGCAAAGTTTAAGGGAGTACTTTGCAGAAAGGGATGTAGAGGGAGTGACTAAGAACTGGTACTTAGAACTGTTGAATATTCTTGGGCAGCCATTTGATGAGTGAGTAAGCTCACCCATTTTGCAAAAACATCAGCAACATATTAGTATGAAGAGTTTGGAAACCTTGTATTGAACCACAATGTAGTTTATTTCATTTTGACATTTTGACTTGGCATGTTGTACAAGACTGACCATTATAATTGTAAATGATAAATATACAGATTTGTGTAAATTTGTAAATCCAAAAACTGTGATTTATTGTATAAACTGTGGTTAAAATAAACAAGATCCAATAATTGAAAATATGGGGAAAGTGATTAAAAAACACTTTTTTGACATATGACATATGCAAATATTCAGAATCCTAAACAAAATCAACCTTGACTGTTTTTTGGAAGGGCAGATACTGAAGCTGAATCTCAAATACTTTGGTCACCAACAGAGAAGAGAGAATTCAATGGAAAAGACCCTGATGTTGGATAAGATTGAAGGCAAAACGAGAAGGGGATAACTGGAATGAACTGGTCAGATAGTATCATTGATGCAATCAACAGGGATCTGGCCAAACTCCAGGAGACATTTAATGTTCAGTCACACATTGCCCATCTAGAAAGCCACTAAATAGGGCATGAATCAATGACACATCTTCTCTTGTGTTCCTTACTAAATAGTTTCAGAGGAATATTTATAATGCCAGAAATAAAACATAGCTTAAAACTGTCAGCCTTAAACTCCAATTTGATAATTCAAATCAATGTCTATTACTTTATCTTGTAGTAAATTCCACACTAATCTCCTTTTAATGGTACAATAATTATTATAATTATCCAAATTGTTTGAAGTTTTCTGAACTCAGAACAAAAGAGTCTGTTCTTATCCCAAGTGGGAGACAAGGTGGGAACAGTTCATTACATATAGTCTTGAGTGGCATAATATCCACAACCAGTTTGTTCTTTTTTTTTTAATTCCTCCAAGCCTTTTATATTTGAAGAAATGTTTGTCAATAAAGCATTTTTGCTATCAATGGCTGAAGCTAATTGAAGGCAGGAGAGAGTGGAGATGAAGAAAAATTGGTTAAACAATGTTCAGGTATTAAAATCTGCTTACAACTTAAAAGAAAATTGCTACTTGCCTGCTGAATAAGTTCATTGCTATACTATATGGATCTCTGCGGTTACCATGCTATGTTCTGCTTTATTGTGCCTTCATTTTGAGGCAAGCTGCTAATTGTAAGAGGTCTACTGTGAAATACAAAACATTACACATCTATTGGGTGCCTGAGCTTGCAAATGGCCAAACTATTGCTTATTGAACTTTTCAGGCCAAGAAATACCTTTTTCCTGTTATTTATTAAGAAAATGTATATGGTCACCAGGGTATGAAGTATAGACTACCTCCACGATGGTATACCCTGGGCAAGATTCTATCTTAACACAGTGGCTATCAGTCTATACACACAACAACCCAACTGGACATTATATCCCTCACAGTCAAAAACTACAGAGGCAGCAATTACACTAGAATGCATGACCTCTGTAGATGCCATATGTTAAATAAATATGGCCATCCAACTCATTCACTCATTCAGGGTGGTTACCGGTAGTCCTCAACTTACAACAGTCCGTTTAATGTCTTTTCAAAGTAACAATGGCACTGAAAAAAAGTGATCCATGATCGTTTTTCACACAATCATTGCAGCATTCCCATAGTCAAAATGTGTGATCAAAATTCAGACACTTGGCAATTGACTCTGTGTCATGTGATTCTCTTTTGTGACTTTCAGATGAGCAAAGCCAACAGGGAAGCGAATTCATTTAACAACCATTTTACTAACTTAGCAACTTCAGTGATTCACTTAACTGGCAAAAAGGTCATAAAAGGAAACAAAACTCACTCAACAAATGTCTCAGTTAGCAACAGAATTTTTGGGCTCAATTGTGGTTCTAAGTCAAGGACTACTTGTATCCATAGGCTGGAACTGAAGTAAATCAATTATTACTATTACTTGCTTGTTAAGGTTTACTTTTACTTTTTAAACTATTAATGTAGGTAGACATTAGGCAAATTATACTCTGGAAGCCTCCCAGAATTTTATTAAAAATTTTGAATTCAAAATTCTTCATATTTTGATTTTAGGCAGGCTATTCCACTCTCATTGGAAATATTCCACATGTATGCATAAAATACTATCCAGCACCCTTCCCACCCCCATACAAAATCAATGTCCAATGGAAGAAAATCAGATGTGCCAGAACATTGGGTGCAGGCAATCTGCAGTGTTTTCTTTGATTTTCCTGAAACGTTTAAACTGGCACATGGAATTGTTTCTATTATTGTTATTCTGATTGGCTAGAATCCAGATTGATACACCACATTGAGTTTTGTTTTAATCATATCATTATATCAGAATCAAATAAACCATGATTTGTTGAATAAACCAATGAGAGTTGAGACGTACCACCCACAAATAAGAATCAAGCCGACTACTGTGGATCCTCAAAACATTTGTTCCAAAACAGCCTCACTGAGGTCAGCCACAGGGACAAAGTGATCTGATGATAATGAAAGTTGTGTAACAAGTTTCAATTATTGTAGGCAAATGCATTCTTCATAGTTACTTCACAGTACTGCTGGAGAATGCTTCAAAACAAATAGTTCAGACAACCAGTCTGCTGGCTAATACAAAAAAGCTTTCCTACTCTCATAAATGTAGCAAATATCTTTTGCAATCAATTATTTTTTTCTGTAGTCCAAAGGAACTTATGCTATAAATCTAACACAACAAAATTATGTGATTTTCCCAAAAACCTGTCCTGTAAAAAAGAAAGTGTTATTTCCACTAGCACAGAGAAAATCTGGTCTGGTTGATTGTAGACCAAGCATTAGTAAGTGTCCTTTTGGAGAAACATGAAATCCAGTTGAGAGATCCAAGTTCTAGAGATTTGTCAATAACTACATCTGTGGTTATTGAAAGTATGCCTTTCAGGTCTTGGCCTCGATATGGACACCTCCTGTTCAGGATGCTTCCTTGTTCAGCTGATCGGATTCTATACTGTAAAGCTTTACTTTACAGTATATAAATATATATGGCATCTATTCCAGGAAATACTTTTTTTACAATCCTTAGAGACCTGATACCATAAACTTAAATGCAATTCCTAATGACATGTCCGTGTGGCAATTATATGAGATCAGTTTTAGTTTTTGCAGCCTAACAGCATGCTCAAGACGTTTGTGATGGCATGATCTACCACAATGGCTAGTCATGGATGGATGAATAAATCCAGTGAATTATGAACATTTTGTTAAAGAGTAAGTGATGTGAACACCCAAAAGTGGTACTTAGAATATTGTCGTAACTATATCCTTAGTTGGTTTACAGAATTTTATCATATGTATATCCAATGGGGGGAAAAATTATCTTGGGTAATGTGATGAAGAGAATGAAGGTAACCCAACTGCAAAGATCCTTAGAGAAATCTTTTCCTAGATACATTTCTATATTCCTTGCTATGGAGAGAATTATTTGGTCAATGTAACAGATTGACTTTACTGGAAGAGAGACAGCATCTTTTCATATCATTTATCATGATCTCGCTGTAGCTTAGGGGCTGGAGCTTACTGTAGTTATGTAATGATTCTATTCCTATCTGTGAGACACGTCTCAAGTCAGGTAGTCCTTGACTTGAGACCATAATTGAGCTCAGAGGTCATTGTGCTCATAAGTAAAGGCATCATGTGAGTGGGCCTGATTGTTGTTGTTTTTTGCAGCAGCAGTCATTAAGTGAACACTGTTCTTAAGTGAATCCAATTTACCTAATGGTGACTTTTGGACGCTGCAAATGTTCACAAAGATGAGCCAGTTAAGTGCCCAAATGTGATCATGTGACTTCAAGAATGCAGTATTCAGGACCACCAGCTGCCAGCAGTTCGATTCTCATGGGATCAAGGTTGACTTAGCCTTCCATTCTTCCAAGGTCAATAAAATGAAGACCCAGATTGTTGGGGCCAATATACTGACTCTGGAAATCGCTTAGAGAAGGTTGTAAAGCACTGTGAAGCAGTATATAAGTCTAAGTGCTATTGCTATCACAACTTCAAAATTGAGTTGTAAGTGGAGTCCGTCATAACTTCAAACAGTCGCTAAGCAAGTTCATATTTATTTCTTTATTAAATTTAAACAAGTCAGGACAACTAACAAATTAAATGTTTTGTCTTCCCTCAAAGTACCCTTTACCCTGGTTAGCTGTTTAATATCTGCCTGAAGTTCTGGTATGTTGAAGACATCCAGTAGTATTTTTCTACAATATTGTAATTAAGAGAGGCAAATCAAAATTAATAGCTAATACTTAAATAATGTAATAGCTGCTTTAGGTAAATGAGCTGAATTTGAAAAGATGGCCATAGCATAAGTAGTCCTTCCATTTGAATAGTATAGGAATTACTCATTCTGAATAAGGTTGCGTTGGAAGAATGAGCTTGCAGTACAGGAACACTTCCAGATTTATCATGATTATAAGGTTCTATGATACAATTGATACATCTACAGATACAATTGTCCACTACCATTTAGCATTTATGTAAACTGTCCTATTTCTGGAAAGGACAGCTTCAACACAGTGAAGGTTAAAAACCTTATGATACAAGTTCAAATTTTTGATGTGTTCTTAGTGTACATTTTTGGATACGCAATCATGGTCCAATCTCACAACTAGTACAAATCAGTTCAGTTGCTAGCATAAAAGCATATCCAAAAAGCATTCTAATTTGACAGCTATCAAATTCCAATTAGCTAATATAACTCCTCAACAAAGTTAAAACACTATGGCTTATGCATGAATTGGTGAACAAAGTATCCATTCTTAAATCTTCTTCCAAATTAGTTAGCTATGGTTAACAAAGTATCACTATTATATCAAGTCCAATAAAAACATAAAACTAAATGGTGACCTAAATATTATACTCTAGTTGTAATGTCACTAAACACTCACTTAACTGTTTTAAATGATCCTAAAAATAAAGCCAATTACCATATATCTCATTCATTCCAAAAAAAAATTCTTTTTACATTTTAAGATTACAAAACTAATTCCATGCTTATATTTATATGGAATTAAACCTCTCTGAATGTATTCTCTACTAATGAATGTGCTCTTTATTGACATAATAGCAAGGCAGATAATTAGATATGTAATAATATCTTTAAAAACAGCTTTCTATCATTCTTGTATTCTGTTTTGTAAGCAAAAGCAATTTTAAAAACCCTCTCTGAATTCAGTAGACTGACCTTCAAACAGTGTAAGTCTGAGCTGAACAGCAAAGACACAGCTTGTTTTGAATTCACAAAGTTCTATCACAATCCTCATTTGTCTGTTACTGTAAGTTTAAACAAAACAATAGACAATTACCGTCTGAAGGTATTTTGCTATCCTATTCAAAAGACCTAAGCCTAAAAAAGACAATCGTTTTTTAGAAAAAAGGAAAGATCATTTTAACAGCTGCATAAAATTCCCAGAAGCATATGTCTATCTATTTCCATTCATTAAGGAAAACATGAAACTTAAGACACACTTGATTTGGAGCATTATGGAAATGTTTACATTCCCAGGAATTGGAGTGTATCAGAATGTTTTAAAGTCGAACCAGACTCCAACATATTCTGAGGTTGCAAGAAAGTGATGTTTTCCTTTTCTTTCAATGGATAATCCCTAAACTCCAAGGAAGAAATACCATAAAGATTGGGGCAAACAAGAAAGCAAACTAAACCACTATCAAACCACCATCACTCTATGCACTTGTTAATATTATAAAACAAAGCTCCCTTCATCTTTGATTTTAAACTTTTATTTTTCAACCAAAAAAGACCTGGGTTAATGAAAGCAGTGGGGCATTGTTTGAATCAGAATTAAATTGGGAGAATCAAAACAGGTTTTATATAAACTACAGTTACAAATATGGTAAAATACAACCTCTGCAAAGCAGAAAGCTTTCCAATTCTCTCTTTGGAAGGTAAAACAGCTAAAGGGAAAGCAAACTTTTCTTGACTTCATGATTTTAAAAGAATCATGTTTTAGCTTCCCTGAGAGGCAACTTCCTCTACTAAGTTTACAATACTTTTTTAACAGAAGTATTCACACCAAATCATGAATCATCCCATCACATGTTCTTTCTTTGTAATTTAGAACTGATGTAAGTGAAATAGGGGATGAGAGGAAAAACCTGTCATATTACCTATTAATCGCACAGCTCTACAAAATTCTATTAAGTCTTTTAGAAGACTTCCTGGGATATCAGGTGAGTAGAGAGATGATAAATTCATAACATATTTACAATGTAAAAATTTAAGAATCCAGATTTTATTCAAGTTCTGAAAGAAAGATAAACAAAATAAAGACAAACAAGTAATCTTTGCAAGCCGCTTTCACCAAACTCTGAAAAATGTAATATCAAATATATTGACTATTTTAAATCATGAGCGGAAAAAATCACATTTAATGTGATGTAATAAGGTCCACCTGTTTTCTACCCAAGGTCTATAAATGTCTGAAGCAATTCAGTGCCCTTTGAAGAATTTTTAATTGCTTTATAACTTAGGAGTTGAGACAGGATTTATGGAAGCTGTTTGCTAGTGTTAAATATTTAGTTACAAAGTATTCACACTAAAATTCAAGAGAAGGATTAACATATAAATTAATCCAAAAGAGATTTGTATTGTTCCTCTTAAAGCAGGGAGATATTTCTGAAACTTAGTGGATAATTACCTTTTTTGTACAAGTTAAATATTTCTCAAGATGAAGACTACCCTACTATTACAAAAAATGAGACATCCTAGAGGTGGGGATATCCAAACCTTTATATGTCACATCAGCTGTAGTGTACCTGTCCCAGCTACCCACCCACCCCCCAATAAAAGACACCGTTTTGTCACAGTCAACCTGGTCTATTACTGAATATTAAATGGAATGGAAGAAGTTATGTATTTCACAACTGGTAGAGAAAAGCCTCAGATTAGTCCTACAGTGCAAATTATTCTTTATTGTAAACCAGTAAAGCCATTTTATATCTAACCAAATCAAGGAGCTCCATGATATTAAAACACTCTATTTTAACATAGTACACAGCACTCATCTTATTGTTTACATACTCTACATAAAAAGTTTGGAGTGAGTGAAATATAAAACAGACCATCCAAGAACCTGCAACTTCCAAAAACACATGAATGCAAACCTTACCACAAACACACACACACCCAAAAAAATTATTGCTAATAATTCACTGAAGTGTAGCAACCATAATTTGGCAGGAGTAGCTTGAAACTGAAATTTTCTCAGGAAGATTCAGAAGAAGCACAAGTTGGGGACTCAGAACAACTTCTGCCAATCTTGCAGACCCTTTTCGGTGTCATTTCGCTAAAAATTACAGGGTAAGCTGTCGCAGCACTGAATCGGAAAATCTTAAAAGTATCATTGACTTTCCCACTTAAAACAGCATATATCCATCTCTATTATTAACAGTTATTCTACCTGCCTTTCTAATTGATATCTCTTATTGTCTGCTTACAAAGAATTTGAAAATGTACACAGGCAAAGTGCTGCTCTTTCCAAATCATAATCAGCCAAGATAGACCCATCCTTTTCATATCCATTTACAAACAGTCAAGACACATTAACTTAAGTCCTGTGGAGGACTCCAGACAATCATTTTATTAAAGCCATCATCACATTTCCTGACCCTTTTGAAATGCCAGATCTATATTTTTTTTGTTATGCCTTAATAAATAAGAACCAATTTTAAAAAACCAAAAAACTCAAATGTGGAGACTCCATGTTGAACATTAGCAATTCTCTTGCAAAAAAGTTGCATATTTAGCAAGCTAAGAACGTCTACTATGAAATCTGGAGGAAAAAAAATCTGATTTCTCTCTCTCTCTTTCTCTCAGTTCTCACATACTTTCCCCCCCCCCCAAGCACAAAATGGCGACGTGGACAATTGGGGGAGGAGGAGAAATAAAAGAGTGAAAACATCCTCCTAAAAAAAAGGAAGAAGAGGGGAGGAGGGAAGGGCATAAGAGGACATGGGGGGGGGGAATGAAGACAAATGTGAAAGCTATTTGGAGAAAATAGGACGGAAAATGGTAATCGAGAAGCAAAGAAGGGTGGGGGGGTGTCGCTACGAACAAAAGATGGGCACGAAAAACAGGTCCGAAGGGACAATTAAAGAAACCCCTGGCAATAATGAGAGATCTGCCAAGTTCACTCTTGTCTTGAACTACCCATTTTTGAAAAAGGAGACACAAAATTTCGAACATAGATGATCGGGTTTTAGAAGGCGGGAGTCATTTGGCAACCCCCCCAGACGCAGGGAAAGACTACAATATCCATCATCCTGAAATTCCGCTCGGCGAGCCTTGCCTGCGATCCCTCTTGGCAAGAGGGCTGCGGTGAGTGAATCGCTCCTAGGTTGACGTGGGCTTTGCCCGTGAAGAATGAAGACATTATAACGATGGGGGAGTGGGGGGTTTCCTTGTTCGCTCCTTCCTTCCTGAAACTCCACACACCGAATTACACATTGTTGTTATTTTTTTAATGGGGATGGTGTGGAGGGAAGCCTCAGTTCCCCTCCTGGACCTTTATAACAACGTCAGGCAGTAACCGATTCCGGAAAAGGCTCCCAGGCCGCGACGGGCAATGAAGGGCGAAAGGATCGGTCTCCTTACCTTTTCTTCTCGCAGGAGCCATCCGTCGTCGGGCTGGGCTCCATGGCGACGGCGGAGGCCAGCTTTGGGCTGGCCCAAACAGTCTCTCACAGGACGGAGGGCTTCAGCGGCCTGCAAAGGCGAAGGAAAGAAGCCAACGAAGTGAGGGGAGGCGGGGAAATCCTCTCCGAGCGGCTCAGAGGCGCTTTGGCGAGTGGCGGCCGCCTGACTTGTGAGGTGGAGCTGACTGAAGGGGGCGGCAGAGGGGAAAAGAGGAGGCCCGCCCGGCCTCGGCCTCGCCTTCTCATCACGAGCGCGCTTCTGCCCCAATGGGAAGCCTCCTGGCCGGGCCGGCCCCCCTCACAACCCCGCTCGGCTGAGCCCTCGGTGGGAAGGCGTGGTGCGGTCTTCCGGCTTCACGTGTGTTAGGAATGATGCGGGAGCAAAGGAGCAGCCTGGCCCGCTCAGGCGCTGCTTTTCGTGTTTATTTTGCTTTATTGTCTATGGAGGTTCTCAGTCATCCGGGTCATCGTTGTCCCAAAGGTGCTTTTTTTTTCTTTAAGAGGCAACTGGACTTTCTGGTTTTTCTTTGCAGACGTTTCACATCTCATCCAAGAAGCAGCTTCTTCAGAGCTGAAGAAGCTTCTTGGATAAAGTCTTCAAAGAAAAACAGAGCTGAAGAAGCTTCTTGGATGAGAAGTGAAACATCTACAAAGAAAACCAGCTGTAGAAGCTTCTTGGATGAGAAGCTAAATGTTTTCAAAGAAAAACAACTGAAGCTTCTTGGATGAGAACCGAAACATCTTCAAAGAAAAACAAGAGCTTGAAGAAGCTTCTTGGATGAGGAGTGAAATGTTTTCAGATAAAAAAGCTAGAAAGTCCAGTTGCCTCTTGAAAAACCGCCTTTGGGACATACTTGATTTATTGATCAGAGGGTTTTGAAAACCTCAGCATTCAGTTCTTACTGCTCCCACCAAAAGAGCGCATTGTATTATGATCACACACTCCTGGTGTATTTCACACTCGCGGATCAACACAGCCACAAGTGTGCCTATGCTTATCATGGGTGAAAAGTGGGGCTGCAGCTGCACCATCTGAAGTGTTTTGATTCCACCCTTAAAATGCAGTCTAGACTGAATATAGAAAAAGAGCAATGTAACAGCAATATTACAGGCAAAAAAATTAAAAATGGGGAATTGATTAAACACAAATTTATGTAAACCTGAAACATGTTTCTAAGAGATTCTGTTTTCCCAAACAATGTTATTGATTTACTCAACCCAATAAATTGACCATACTGTAAATTAATCACAAAGGCTCTGTTCATATGACAAATGAGACCAAATGTAGCTTACTAAATGCTACCTAACCTGGAAAGTGAGTCTAGCTCAGGGCTTTCCAAGCATTATCATAACCAAAACTGTTTATCAGAAAGTCCTTTTCAGATGCCCCTATTGTGATTAGGTGGTGAATCATATCATTACGCAAAGAAAAAACACTTTTACTCAATTTTACCCAGGCTTGGGAAGTGCTGCTCTAGCTAGATAGCAGGATATGATTAAAACAATATAAAAAATAAGATTAACTAAAAGAAAAAAATAGTAAACTACAAAGTGTGCAAATATATTCCCAACCAACTATCAAAGGGGAATTGATTGCTCCACACTACTCCAAAGTCTGTTGAAATGTTCCCCAATTAATGGTACAAGCTTTTGTCACACTTTCCAACCATTTAAAAATAGGCCCACTTGTTCTACATAAAAAAGTGAGCAAGGGGTTATATTTCAGTACAGTAGTGATTTTCCTTCTAATAAATATGCTTCATCACTGGAGGTTTTTAAGAGACTGTACAGTCTAAAATGGTATAGGTTCTCCTGCTTGAGCAGGGGGTTGGACTAGAAGACCTCAAAGATCCCTTCCAGCTCTATTCTGATTAGTTGATTGCTAATCAAAGTCACCAAATTTAGTAGACCATAATTTCAAATATAAATAAATTAATGTGGTTATATGTTCCCAGAAAAAATAGGCATAATTGGCTAAAGTCCATAAACAATAGATTGTAATACAATGAGTATATCTAATATAGTTGTCCATATGTTCCCATGTGTATCTTTTTGTGTCATAAGAGGGATTTGTTACCATTACTTGCTTCCTGATCTTTTACATTGTGTATGCTAGAGATTAAACAATCATTTTCCACCTGTAAAACTACAGACTTTTTCCTGTCTATAGGTTTATATAATACATAATGGCAAGGCATGGATCACTCTGTAGACAAGTACAAGTTAGTATAGCATGTTCCATTTAAAAATGTCCTCTTAATATTGAAAAACAAATGTTACATTGCACATTAAGTGTTGTAACGATATTCTTGGAACATTATGTCTGAAATCTCTTCTATGGCATAAGAAAAAATGACCAACTCTCTTCAAAAACCCACACTGATACCAATGTGGAAAAATGTCCATCTAGGTTCTGTTCCAAGTGGGGGAAAAGACACTGGAAACATGGAGACTGCTTGGAAAGATGGTTTAA
>JANHFT010009438.1:231873-243886 GCA_032467955.1 Pseudoxenodon macrops
GTTCAAAACGGTTCACTAGAATCGGTAGTGGGAATTTCCCCCCGCTCGCCGAACCGGCAGCGATGGCCAGCTGGACACCCCCCCGAACCAGTCCTCTAGCTCAAAATTGGTGCTCCGACTTCAAATTGGCCGAAAAACAGCCCTTTGCACATATGCAAAACCTTCTGTGCATTCACAGAAGGTATTCACCCAGAAGTGACGAGGGCGCTCGCGCGCTCGCTTCACTCGCACAACTCTGAACCGGTAGGGAAGGTAAGTAGAACCCACCCCTGGGCTCCTGGCTAGGCAGGGGGTTGGACTAGAAGACCTCCAAGGTTCCTTCCAACTCTGTTATTCTATTCTATTCTATCATGTAAAGCACTTCTAATTGTTGCAAAATATCAGAAGCCCCTCCCCCTGACTATTAGATGATTGTGATCATCTACAATCTGTTTGCACTTATGACTAGATGCCAAACACTCCACTATCACGTGGTCACAATTTGCCATGTTCTCTGCTGGCTTCTCCAGAGAGTTAATAGAGAAACCATTGGGGAAGGTTGCAAGCTACTGCTGCCTGCTGAAAGGACCCCCTGAGGTCTCTGGGTCCTGGCTGAAAGAGCTGCTGCGAAGGATTTCAGAGTCCAAAGATATTTCCCAAGAAGAGTCCTCCACTCCTCTGCTCGAAACAAAACACCTTATACCACCAGGCTTGAAATTTTGGCCTTAGACAACTTAGAACTTTGCTGACTTCAGACCGACCTAAGCGTAGTACATAAAATCATCTGCTACAATGTCCTTCCTGTCAATGAATACTTGAGCTTCAACCAAAACAATACAAGAGCGCACAATAGGTATAAAATTATGGTAAACCTCTCCAAACTTGATTGCAGAAAATACTTCAGTAACAGAATTGTCAATGCCTGGAATACACTACCTTGACTCTATGGTTTCTTCTCCAAACCCCCAAAACTTTAACCTTAGACTGTCTACTGTCAACCTCACCCTATTCCTAAGAGGTCTTTAAGGGGCGTTCATAAGTGCACCAGCGTGTCTACTGTCCCTATACTATTGTTCCCTTTTATCCGAATATATCTCATGTATTCATAATCTTATCTATACTTGTATCTGTTTTCTAATATATGCTTGACGAAATAAATAAATAAAATAAACTGAAGTCCTTCAGCAAGCAGCTCTTTTGTTCTGGAAGCTGACTGAAACAGCTACCCACTGAAGGATTTTAGCTCTGATAGTGCAGCAATCAATCATGAGTGCTGTTATTTGGCATGCCACTTATTGGGATTGGGGCTATAGGGTTGGTTCTCTTGAAAAAATTGCCCCCTTCTCAGTTGTCCTTTGCTTCTTAATACCTTCTGTTCCAGCTTGAGCAAAGCAAAGCAACCCTACTTCTGATCCCTTTGAGCTATCGGGAAATGCTGTATGTGCTGTGGCAAGCCACCTCCCTCCTAGAAGAATGAAATATTTTGAGGAATATTTAAAAAGACAGATGATCATATTTCCCAAATGGAGAAACGTGTCTTTTTTAGAGGCAGAAAGCAAACCCCACTTTCCTTAATAGCCCAGCAGATACTGAGGCCAGCTTTTAGAAATGCAGATTTGGTAATCCATTCAAGACAGGATATTTCAAAACAAAGGCAGAATGGTAGGATTAAAAGCAGACACCACTCAAGATCCAACACAGGACAAAGCCATGAAGCCACAATAGGAATTGCATCATCCTCAGAGCAGTCAAACTTCAACCAAACATAGCTCAGACAAACACCTAGGATTTGTACTATGCCTATAGAACTAGCTATGACCCCCTACATAACCCCTGCATGATCCCCATAGGAATCTAACAACCGCCAATAGAATATTAAAGGACATGTTCTTGCATAGGAACAGGAAGCTAAAGTGCAAAGCTCAAAGAAAGTATAAAAAACGCAACTCTCAACTCCATTTTGTCAGCTGCACCAGAATATGTGCTTGGTGGTTCTCTTCATCAGCAAACCTTCTTTCCAATCAGCCTCCATGTTTCCAGTGTCTTTTTCTTCCAAGAGTGCAATTTTTATATATTTTATTAATTGATTAAACAAATATTTATGCATGTGTATTCTTCTGAGTAGTGATACTGTGCAGTAACTTGAGGATATATTGGGTTCAAAAGAAAAGGATGCAATTAAAAAAATACCTTTTTGCATAGCTTTTATGCTTTTATGCTTTCAGCAATGTAAAAGTTTTGTTGTGTAATACACTAGTAATACTGCCAATATTCTTTACATCTTACTCAACTTTTCTTTGTCTTCACTGCAAAATAAAACTCTGCTCCAAATAAAGAGCATTTATGTTATCCTCCCTCCCCCATCTTCCCAAAACACCATGGATGTGGCACTTTAAATACCTGCCAGGGCCAATGCAAAAGCTGACTTGATAGCTGGTATATTGGCCAAATAATTGTTTACTTTCTAATAAGCATTAGCAATTTTTAAAAAAAGGCTCATTGGTTAGGTTTTTAAATGTCAGCGCACCAGCAGACAAATGTTGGATGTTTTATATTATACATTCTCTCGCTTTCTCTCTCACATACACATTGCGCACACACACAAAACTCACATTATGAAAAGAGCTCAAGTGGAGACATGAAATTAGTCAGAATATTGAAACTGAAATGTACACCATTCTATTCTCTTTCAGCTAACCAACTGAAATGCAATACTTGATAGGTCTCCATTTCGATTTAAAATACACCTACCTAGTATATTAATGCATTTTTTTTTGTTTTATATACATCTAAACTTTTTATTTAATTGCAGTTACCAAAACAAGCAAAAGAAGGAATGAGATCATTTTAGAGTCTGGGAGATTGGATTTCAACAGACCATATATACTTTATATTTGTGTTGTGTTGTCTGTTTGTGAAATAGAAGTTACATTTATTGAGAAATAGATAAAATGAGCACAGAGAATATTATACTCATATTCATCAAGCAATTGTGAACCAGAGTAAAGGTTAGGTTCTGGTGGACAGACGGAGCTCACCACTTTTGTAGATAGGAGGCAGAATAAAGTAAAGGGAGTAAACTAAAGGATGGAAACTTCTTGACTGTGTGTATGGGAAACAGCTTGAGAATAACTACCAGTAAACAATTAAGCCAATGGCTGAAAAGAAGCATGGACCAGAAGTCTTCCAGTCCAGTCTCATCTTCTGGGAAAATCTAAATACCGGTACCATAAAGTGAATAGTAGATTAGATAGTTTACAAGAACAGAGGTGGACAAATGGGACAAATTTTTAAATTAATTCTAACTCCAAAGGCACAAGGAACATAATAGCAAAATAGTGAAAGCATCAAGAAGCTATCTATATTATTTGATTGATTGATTGAGCTATAGTCTGCCTTTTTCCCAGGAGCTCAAGATAGTTACACAGAAAAATGTGTATTTATTTTATCTGTACACTCACCTTCTGAGGAGAGGGAGACTCGATTGAAATCTTGACCTCGAGCTCCCTAATTCTGGTTCAACATCATAACTGCTATGTCATATTGATTCTTTTTAATCTTTTTCTGTGGACTGAGGAAATTAATTCAAGTTCAGAGAGAGAGAGAGAGAGAGAGAGAGAGAGAGAGAGCGAGAGAGAGAGCAAATTTGGACCAGTCACTATTTCTCCAGCCAATTTATTTCATCAGATTATTGTGGAGACAACTGGAGAAGAGAGGGTTGTATATGCTGCCTTGAACTACTATAAGAAAAGTTTAAAAAATACCTATAATTAAATAAGCTAAATCTGCCATCCCTAATAGATCCTAATTTTTGCTTCTTCCACTGTCCGAATGGCAAAAATCATGCTATCCAAAGTTGGTGATTTTCAGTCAGATTTTGGCAGCTTGAGAAAGCTCTAGAAACATAAATATAGAGCTGAGGCCACCAGTTTCTGGCCTAATTCTCCAGCAATATAATTTCTCTTGGTTCACAAAAGCAATATGGGATTGGGTTAAACTGCAAGAATGTACTATCCTTGCAACATTTCTCAAATGTTTTCCCAGTTTGTTATGATTTGCAGATTACTGAAAGATCTGTTGCCCAATCCTAGAAACATAATAGACCACCATTTGCAGATTCTCTTCACATGGTCTGTCCATGAGGCCCCAGGCTCAGACACATGTTTCCGTTTGGGAAGTTCTCAAAACCTAAATTAAAATGTAAGTAATTCTTTTTAAACTTGTTATTCACATTCCTCCCCCACTAGCATCTGCCCATCCTTTACAACAGGCATGGATAGATTTCAGGATTGTAAAAACTGATTTCATTCATTATGACAATACCAAGCCCCTGCCAGAGCATGATGAAAAATGACTATTATGGATGATAGAGCCAGTTATTTGTACTACCTGCAGTGAGTTACACATTGAGATGCCTTATAAATTTTGCAGCTAGAAGCAAATGGTAGGATAGCATCTTTCATATGTAGGATGACCTCTCCTGGAAAGTATCTGCCCATTCCACCAGGTCTGATAGGGTGGGTGCACTCCAGGTCCCTTCTATAAATGTTGTAATCTCATGGGACCTAGGAAGTACACCTTCTCCGTGGCAGACTCTGCTCTGTGGAACACTCTTCTCCCTCAGATTTGGTAAGGCCTTGAAGAGCTGGCTCTTCCCACAAGGTTTGGAGCTGAGTGAGGCTAATACCCACTACAATTGGATGTGTACATGTGGGGAGGTGTTGCCTTTGGTACATCAGGAGTTTTGTTAAAGTTTTTATTATTTTGTGAGCTATCCAGAGTGGTGGTACATAAGATGAGTGATTACATCGATCTTTCAAAGAAATAAGTAAATAATAAAATTTATTTTGCATGTATCAGTTGACCAGATTGACTGTTATAGCTTACTTCAGTTGAGGGAATGGTTCAATGTTCTCCCCTACACCTGAGGATATCAGGCTAGCTTGGGAATTAAAATAAAGCAGCAGAATAACACATGTATAGGTGAAGTTTGTCAAAGATGATCCTGCCACTGGTTGCTGACTAGCTTACTAATTTGACACTCTGATACATTAATATATTCCAAGATCCAAGATGGCGCCGATGATGGCTGCCTTGGTGAAATGCTCTCTAATGGTTTCTTTATGTACACTGAGAGCACATGCGCCAAATTCCTTGTGTGTCCAATCACACTTGGCCAATAAAGAATTCTATTCTATTCTATTCTATTCTATTCTATTCTATATATAAACTTTCTTAGGAGTTATTTCTTCTAATAACTGTCATTCACCTGTCTGTGAAACTGAACTACCTCACTGAAAGGAAAGATCAAGACATTTTTCATCAGCTATTTACTTTAAGAATGACATCCGCCCCACTAAGGCAGGAGAGATGAAGTTACCAAAAAATAGTATCAGTGACAATTATATCTATATCTAGAGATATACTGTATCCAGGGATGAATGATTTCTGCCCAAATTTCTCCCAAGTTCTGGTATGCTGTTTTTTGTTTTTAATCCTTAGTCTTTGACACCAACAATGATATATCACAAAGGAACAGTCATGATGACTGACATGGCACCATTTAACTTGGGCTGAACTGTAAACAAGTTGAGTTGGCTTTTCATTCAGTTAATGCCAGCATCGTTGGCATTACCGGCCAGATTCCAACTAATATGGATACTTATTATTAAGTATGAATAATTGCCCGCAATATAAATTTGGAATTGATAATTTGGATATACATGTGGATGGTCTTTTCTTTAAAAAAAAAGCAACCATTTGAGGATAATGGGTGTTTGTAGTCTATCACACAGGGAGAACCTTGGAAACTGGGGATTTACTTTCTGGTGGAACTCAGTGACTCTTGGTTGCAAACCTGTCTTCCTGCACATCCCTTCTTACTGCCCAGTTAAGAAATATGATAAATGAATGAATGAATGAATGGTTGAACACACATTTCAAAGAGGAGGTTTCTTTTTCCAGACGATAGAAGTCTGATGTCACCAACATTGGCTTAGTACTAGATTAAGCCCTCTGCTTTTATTTTTATGAAAAAAGGAAGACGCATTACATTAAATCCTATTGAAGTATCTCTGCACATTGATATGAAATGATATGTTCATTATGTTTATTGTTGGAAGAAGCACAGTGAGGGGGAACTCTTAAACGCAGCACTAGTATAGTGTCCCAAAGTTGTTTTTCTATTTTGCTGTGAACCGCATTTCCAAAAGTCAGAATGGAAAGACGTCCTGCAGATTTAGTAATTCAGAAAGGATGTGCTGAAATTATGTTCACATATCGCCTGCCCAAAGGAGAAGATGAATAGATGGCATGAATGTCCATTTGCTGTCCCTAAATTACATAATCTCAGGAAATCATAAAAGCTGTATTTATTGCTGTTGTAGGAAACAACAATGCATCCACTACGTTGCATTGTAAATGGGCATTGTCAGTCTTGCCACAACCAGGAAAATTATTGATAATTTTGAGAATGATGTCTTGCTGTGCCCGAATTACTTTTCTCTTTTGCTTTTGTGCACAAGAAGATATAATTTCTTTAAGATAATGAATGCAACCTGAATACAATAACATATTTAGGCCTGTGCTTGTTTAATGCATCCAATACAGGTTACAGGATTCTTTTGCTCAATGTTTCCCAATCTCTTTTACTTCTTCTACCTATTTTATTGCCTTGCCTCTTTCCTCCTGTGCCACACTGGTTGTTAAAGTTGAAAGTCTGCGCATACAGGGTTTCTATTTTCCACCATTCATGCCAGACCTGGGAATTTTATGGACTTGAGGCATATCTGGCTTTTTGGCTGTCCTTGTTTGGCCCACACGAGGTCAATTGTTAATTAGAAATAAAATGTAAATAAATGCACCTCAGGGGCAGTGGTGAAATCCAATTTTTTTTACTACCGGTTCTGTGGGCGTGGCTTGGTGGCGTGGTGTGGTGTGGCTTGGTGGGCATGGCAGGGGAAGTATGCTGGTGACCACGTTTTCGTCAAAATTACTGTAGCTCTTGTACTTCTGGATTGACTTTCTTTTATTATTATTATTATTGGCCATGGTTCCATCAAAATTCATTCAACTTTTGTATTTGTTGAATTGTCCTGGGGCAAGTTGTCTTATGGTGAGTTGGCCACAGCGAATTGGCCGTGCGAATTGACCACAGTAAGTTGCTTCTTCTCCCCTGCAAACACTCATATTCTGCTGCTCTGCTTTACTAAAAGGATTTCCCTTCACAGCAAGCTCTCTCTTGACTTCATCATTTCCAGACTAAGAGAGCAAATAAATAAAATAAATAAAGGGAGAGATCTATGACCCTTGCCTTAATTTTAAAACAGTACACAATAATTTTCCCGAGCCATTAAAAAAACAAAATGCAATTAGTATCTCACCGGCTCTCAAGTATTATGCTGACTAGTCGCCTTCAATATTTCTATATCTGTGTTATGTGCTTATTATGTACAAAAGTCAAGCACTTATTACAGAAATGTCAGGCATGATATTTCATTATATGGAAGCTGCAGTTCAAACGAATAGATAACAGTCATTATAATCAATGCTCAGAAATATATGGGGCCGCTGAAAAAGGATTCAGCACTAGTTCCCGCAGAGACAGAAGCCATAATGGGAGATGAAAAAAAGGAAACAGTAGGGTGACATCTTTGAGTTATCAACATCATTCTTACAACTCAATGTGATACTTAGGTTTAAAGACTGGTGGCGATAGGAACCATTCCTACACACCTCTGTTCGCAACAGAATACCTTACTCCACCAGACTTGAAATTTTGGCCCTAGAAAATTTAGAGCTACTTCCCCTTCGATCTGACCTATGTGTTGCACACAAAATTATCTGCTACAATGTCCTACATGTCAATGACTACTTCAGCTTCGACTATAACAATACACGAGCTCACAATAGATACAAACTTAACGTAAACCGCTCCAAACTTGATTGCAAAAAAATCGACTTCAGCAACAGAGTGGTCAATGCCTGGAATATATTACCTGACTCTGTGGTTTCATCCCCAAAACTTTAACCTTAGTTTGTCTACCGTTGACCTCACCCCATTCCTAAGAGGTCTGTAAGGGGCGTGCATAAGGACACCAGCATGCCTATCGTCCCATGTACTCATAACCATGCTTGTACATCTTAGATATTCACAATCATGTTTATATTCTTGTCTGTAATCATATACATGCTTGACTAAATAAATAAAATAAATAAATAAATAAATAAACCATTTTTCCTTTTTCATACAGTTACAACAACACAAATAATGGCACTTTTTTTTAAAAAAAAGCACAAACCTACCACCCATCTGCAGATGTGTTTGTAGGGAGGGGAGAGAAACAGTAGGGGAAAAGATAAACATTATCCAGATTTTTCTTGTGACTGGCATTCATGCCACTGGAGATAACATTCTTCAAATCTATTCTCCCTGGAACTCACAATGAAAATTCCCTGACATTCTTGATATAGACTTGTGAAAACTGCATGGTTTCAGCACATAGTCATCCTGAATGGCATCATCATTCCCTAGAGATCAGCATCTTACATTTGTAAATTGTCAGCAGTTAGTTAGGAGAGTTTTTGTGTCCCTTTTGCATCTTATCTTATAGAACCCTTGATTCCCTTTGTGGCCCTTTTTGCACAGTAATTGACTTTTTTATTTATGTCTGTCTTGTGCTTGGCTATTTGCATGGCACCCATAATATCAATTCTCCCTTGCTCCAGGGGACAACCTCACTCGATGACACCACTTAGCTTCCAAACAATTTTTTTCAATGTAAACTACTAGATTATACATAATAATAAGCTTATTCGGACTGAATTGAAGTCATGAGAACACAGTATGTAATTTTGTTTTAGTGGAACGGAATACAAAAGGCCCATGTGCACAAACAGCTGCTCTCTGTACAGGAAACAACTTAACATTGCACAGAATCCCAAAGCTTAAGCCAACTGCAATTGAAAAAGTCAGATTGAGAAATGCCCAATCAGGCAGGGAGAAGGGCTCAAGTGGGGAATTAAGACTGATCCCACCTAACCCCCCCTCCCCACCAATAAAAAAGCTCAATGGAATCTAATCAGTTTGTTCCCAAAACAAGGCAAGCAGTTGGAGAAGATTCTTGTATTATAGGCAGAATGTAATAAAGTAATTAGCTTGAACTTTTCACATGTAAATCTGGTTGCTTGTGTCTCAGTCTTCATTTTAAATAAGCCTGATTTCCTTGTGTTGGCTGCTTTCTTGTCATTACTATTTGGCTGATATTTAACCTACTATTAGTCTTGTTGCTTGTATTCTTACGACTTTTATTGATATTGTTTCCTGATTGCTTATTTGTACCCTATGATTATCATTACGTGTTGTACCTTATGATTCTTGACAAATGTATCTTGTCTTTTTATGTACACTGCGAGCATATGTACCAAAGACAAATTACTTGTGTATCCAATCACACTTGGCCAATAAAGAATTCTATTCTATTCTATTCTATTCTATTCTATATGAGAAGATAGGACAGATTCCAGGGAAGAAGGTCAATGAGTGAGTGAACAAAGAAAACAAATAGGAAGAACAGGGTCTACAAGGAAAAGAAATAAGGAAGAGGACGCTATTCCTGGTTAATCTTTAAAAAAAATCAAGACAATATTATTCTACTGGTCTCAAAAGAAACACAACAGACTATGAATGGGTAAGAACTTTGTACTACAGGTAGTCCTCAACTTACAACCACAACTGAGGCCAAAATTTCCACTGCTAAGCAGTTAAAGAGGTTTGTCTCATTTTGTGACCATTTTTGCCACAATTGTTAAAAGAATCACTGCAGTTTTTAAGTGAATCGTTGTTAAGCGAATCTGCCTTCTCCTATTGACTTTGCTTGCCAGAAGCCAGCTGAGGAGGTTACAAAAAAAGTGATCACATGACCCTGGAACAATACAACCGTCATAAATACATGCCAGTTGCCAAGCACCTGAAGTTTGATGACATGGTGATGCTGCAATGGTCATATGTATGAAAACTGGTCACAGGTCACTTTTTTAGTACCATTGTAACTTTGAAGAGTCACTCAGTGAATGGTTGTAAGTCCATGACTACCTTTGGTAGATTTCAGTACATAAGACATGCTTAAAGAAAAGGTTAGAGAGTTGGAACAGCAACTGGTCATGCTTCAGTTGATGGGATAGTAGTAGTATAGCCTTTATTGTCATTGTACAATCTGTATACAACGAAATTGGTTCTTAGATGAACCACCAGGGGAAGTGACTGTCCATATGGAAAAGATTCAAACAAAAGATTCAACCCAGTGGCAAGGAGGACAACCACTAGCAATAAATAAAGAATATATTTTGCATTACATAAACAGTTTCCAGACCTTGCAAAGGAAACAGGCTCTGAGCCTTCGGGTGAAGAAAACGCGTCATTGCAGATCAGAAGCGAAGAAAGTACATCACTGAAGGGCTGGAGGGCAACAGCTGTGCCTTGCAAGAAGCTAAAGAACAACTTTGGGCTAGTTTATTATTTATTACTACAAGGAACTGAACAAATGCGTGTCAGATGGACCCCTTACAGCAGGAGTGTCAAATTGCTTCAAGGGCCAGATCAGCATTGTAGTTTTCCTCCGCATACCGGGGACGGACGGACGGACAGATGCCTCCTGCAGCACCCTGCCTCCCAAAACAGGACACAGGGGATCTGTGCACAGCCCCCGTGTCTCATTTTCACACTTCATGCAGAGGTGGGTTCTCAATCGTCTTACTGCTGGTTCGCTCAGGGTTGCGCAAAGCGCACGTGTACATGGCAGTCAAAAACTAGCTTCTGTGCATGCGCAGAATCAAAATCCAAGATGGTGGTGCCCACGGAGACACCAATAGAACCGGCTCCATGACGTCATCACGGAGTTGCTACCTACTCTATAAAACCGGTAGGAACCCACTTCTGTCTTCATGGCCCCCTGTAGCACTCTTCTGGCTGTTTTCAGCCCATTTTTCAGTCCTTTTTCAGCTGGCAGAATAATGGAGGAGGCCATGGATCGTGAAAATGAGGCACGAGGGGGCACACACAGCCCGTTTTAGCCATCAGAGGCACCGCGGACCAGTCCTTTGATATTTCCAGGCACAGCCCCGCAAACCAGATACGGCCCACGGGCCTTCAGTTTGACACCCTTGCCTTATAGGTTCTCCTCAATTTACAACAATTGAGTCCAAGATTTATTAAGTTATTAAGCAAGAGCATTGTTAAGTCAGTTTTGTCCCATTTACAACCTTCTTGCCACAGTTAAGTGAATCGCAGCAATTGTTAAGTTAGTCACACGGTTGCTAAGTGAATCTGGCTTGTCCATTGACTTTGCTTGTCAGAAGTTTACAAAAGGTGATCACATGACCCAGGATAGTGCAACATCATAAATATATTGCCTATTGCCAAGCATCTGAATTTTGATAACTATTATCACCCATCTCCAACAAAGGTGTGTGATGCTCTCTGAAAAATACTTTTTAAAAAGTATAAAGTTGACCTGATAAGGAATTTCAATTAGACTGTTATCAGTTGTTCGCTAGTATGACCCTTCTAAGAAATGTCAAACCTTTCTTTTACTGATTCTTCTTCTGAAAGGCAAAGGAAGACAAAAAGATGTAACAATCCTTAAGCTGCTACTAACCAACAGAGAAAAAACTTTTTTGATGAAATCAAAGTAAACGTAAGTGGAGTTATGTAAAAATGGCATTTTTTAACTTTCTTTTTCTAAACAGCGCATGTCATGATTTCATTTTAATGTGAATTCTATCAACATCTTCAAGAAACAGTAAGATTTACCTCAAGTTTAGAAATTCTGAGTCAGAGCTGCCTCACAATGGAACATTTAAACCTTTCTAAAAGTAACAACTTCTCCTATTTTTCAATAACAGGGGAAGACAGCCTGAGGATAAGACCTCCTGAGCTTTGAAGAAGCAATATGCAGAATGCCAGTTTTCCAGCTGATTTTAAAAAAACTTAGTAAAATAGAAATATTTTATCCATTCCCATTCAGATTAATTTAAT
>JANHFT010009438.1:254882-264990 GCA_032467955.1 Pseudoxenodon macrops
GGACCGGTTCAGGGGCGTGGCCAGCCAGCCAGCTTACCGGTACGGCGAACCAGGCCACATGTCCGGTAACAGTTCTACCGAACCAGACCGAACCGGGAGCATTTCACCCCTGCCACAGAGACACCGATGGAACTGGCTCTGTGACATAACCGCGGAGTTACTACCTGTTCTATAGAACCGGATAAAACCAGTAGGAACCCACCTCTGGTGCCAGTTGCTTATTCCTTCTAGATGGGATCCCAGCTGACTCGGTAATTAACGTTTTCAGCGTTGGAGAGATCCAAAACATTTTGTTATTTCCACAGTTCCACCACAAGCCTCACAGCAACAGAAAGCAGCCATGCTTTTTCAGCACGTGAGAGAAAATTCTATGAATGCTTCTTTCCGTGTAAAGAAATAAAAATATGTGCTGCAGAAGAAGACCAACAATTTATGTTTTTATGCTGGGAGTATGCTGCTTTTCCATGAGAGCCAAATTGACTTTCATTGACATTCATGGTCAGCCAATGTGTAGAACTTAAATTTCAAGACAGTCACTTTCTCAAGTAAGACAGGCTGGGACTTCTACACACGATGCACAATTGTCTTAAAACCTGGAGCCCATCTATAACATGGCAGCGATGCCTTGCTTGGTAATATCAATAGTGCTTAGACTCATATACCGCTTTACAGTGCTTTTACAGCCCTCTCTCAGCGGTTTACAGAATCAGCCTCTTGCCCCCAACAATTTGGGTCCTCATTTTACCCACCTCGGAAGGATATGAAGGCTGAGTCAACCCTGAGCCTGATGAGATTTGAACTGCCAAATTGCAGTCAGCCGGCAGTCAGCAGAAGTAGCCTGCAGTACTGCACTCTAACCACTGCGCCACTGTGGCTCATGATGAGCAGGATATAATACAAATGGGCTGGAGATGTTGCCCCAGTTGCTGGCTTGTGGCCATCCGAAAGACTTTTATAACTCTGTGACGGGATCCTATTGTTCATTAGATTTTCTTCTCAGCAGATCCATTTGTTCCAAGGAATCTCTCCTTTTCTCCCTTTTGGATCCTGAACTCTCTAGGTTCTTGGCTGGGGTCTGAGCCTCTGACACAAATACTGCTACCTGGACCCAGGCATTGAAGAAACCTAGTTTATGGTTCTTTGGGTTCTGCCTCATCTTTGGATCAAAATTCTAACAGGGTAATGTCAATTTTGCAACATCTGAGCAAGATCACGTGAAGTGTTAGTACCGCTTTATAATGCCTTCGTAAAACCACACTTGGAATATTGCATACAGTTTTGGTCTGGCAATATAAAAAAAAAATGTTGAAACTCTACAAAAAGTGCAGAGAAGAGCAACAAAGATGATTAAGAGCCTGCAAGCTAAAGAACAATTGCAGGAATTGGTTATGCCTAGTCTAATAAAAAAGAGAACTAGGGGTAAAATGATGGCAGTGTTCCAATATCTAAAGGGTTGGTCAACCTATTATCTTAAGGCAGGACAAGAAGCAATGGGTGGCAATTAATCAAAGAGAAAACTCACCTAGAAGGAAGGAGAAATTTCTTGACAGTAAAGGCAATTTATCAGTGGAACAGCTTGTCTTCAGAACTTCTGGATGCCCCATCACTGGAGGTTGTTAAGAAGTGAATGTGCAGCCATTTGTCTCAAATGATGTAGGGTCTCCTGTTTGAGCAGGGGGTTGGACTAGAAGACCTCCAAGGTCCCTTACAAATCTGTTATTCTGTTCATTCTTGTGCTAGCAATGAAATAAGAAAAAGAATGACCTGTCTTTCTGGATACATAGATCTTCTCAATTTATATATTCCAACCTTACCTAGGGTAAGGTTATCTCGTGTTCTAGAAGTGTTGGATTATAGCTACCACCAATTTAAAATAACTGGCAATGATGATTCATAATCTAATTCATTTAGAGTAGGGCAGAGGTGGGTTCCTACTGGTTCAGACTAGTTCTATATAGTAGCTAGTAAGCCGCTGGTGACATCACAGAACCGGTGGAGGCCGCCATCTTTTTTTCTTTTGAAAAAAAAAATTTTTGGGAATTTTTTTCGGAGGTTTTTCTTCTGCGCATGTGCTGAAGCCGAAAATTTGTACTGCGCATGCGTGCGCCCATATGGCATGGGAGGCAGTGAACCGGCAGCGAGGTAAGTTAGAACCCACCCCTGGAGCAGAGGTGTCAAACTCAAGGCCTGGGGGACAGATCTGGCCCATGAGGTGCTTAAATTTGGCCCATGGAGTCTCCATGCAAAAAGCAGAGGACTGATGTCAAACTCGATTTCATTGAGGGCCACATCAGGGCTGTATTTGACCTGGGTGGGCCGAATGTGTGTGCCCAGGGGACATGGCCCAAGGTGGGGTAAACATCACTTGTTGAAGCTCTGTTTTCAGTTGCAACAGCCTCCTGGAGCCCTCTGCCAGTGAAAATGGAGCTTGGGAGGGCCGTACTCGGCCAGCCTGGGCTCTATTTTTGGCTATGATGGCCTCTTGCAACCCTTTGCCAGTGAAAATGGAGCCTGGAGAGGCCGCACAGCCTTTCCAAGCATCGTGGCCAAAAATGAAGCTTCAGTGAGTGATGTTGAGCTGGCCATGCCCACCCTGGCCACTTCCTCCCCGGGCACGCCCCCCGGGGCCCCAGGTCAAACACAACCCTGATGCGGCCCTCAATGGAATCGAGTTTGACATTTAGAAAGCATCAGAGTTGGACAATTCTGAGCACAGGACTGGATGATTCACAGGACTGACATTCCTTTGTTTCAGCTCGAATTCTGGGACCTCTCCAGACCATTAAGAAGCATGATAATAATGTGTGGAAATATGCATGGAGCATGGAAAGAACCAAAAACATATAAAAGTGGTGGGGTGTTATAGTTCATAGTGACAAAAAAAGTGCTAACAGGCATAGTTCTGAGCTTGAAAGATTAAATTCAGGGTATGCTAGATAAATGCACTGCCTGGAACTGAACTTAAAACACTGACTCATTGTTAGCAGCAATGTTTACTCAACTTTTACTGCTCTCAAACCACACAGTGTGCGACAGCAGACAATCTGTTTGGTGAGAAGTGGTGTTGTAATATTTATGGCAAGATTCAGTAAGAGCTGGTCAGATGACTCTTCTGAGCTTGCAATTTGGAATAAGGGTCACCAAAGCCTTCTTTGAGAGTTGTATGCTGTTAAGAAAATGGGCAGTTCCTGTTGCCCTTTGGATTGAGCAAGTATTAGCATAGATATAATGCTTAGGCCAGGGGTCAGCAACCTGCGACTCTGGAGCCACATGTGGCTCTTTCACCCCTCTGCTGCGGCTCCTGTCACTCAAAATATGCGTCACTACTACCAATGTGTGATACCTGATTTATTGAGCTTTTCAACCCTGGGTAGGCCAACCATGGATAGACCCAAGAAAAGAAAATTTCCAAAGAAAACAGAACATTTAATTCAACTACATATACTAGTTTTGTGGCCATTCAAGAAATAAGTCAGGCACGGGAAGGTTTTTGTGGCTTCCGGTGTTTTTTTTTCTGTGGGAAACGGATCCAAATGGCTCTTTGAGTGTTTAAGGTTGCAGACCCCCTGGCTTAGGCCAAGTCACATGAACAAGTACTCCAAACGTAACAGCCATGAGAGCACTTGCTTCACAGCTAACAGGAAATTTACTCAATCAGGAGGGAGCAGACCAAGGAAATAAGGAACAGCTCTCAATGCAATAAAAAAAAGGTTCTGCCATGCTGCTGTAACCTATATCCTCAGATGGTAGAAGTAATATCTGATCACTAATCAAGGAGTAACCTATGATGGATGCATTTAAAGATGGAGCCATGGTGGACCAGTGTTACAGGATAACTCTATCCAGAACCTGGAGTTCAATCCTGGTCAGCTCAAGGTTGACTCAGCCTTCCATCCTTCTGAGGTTGGTAAAATGAGGATCCAGCTTGTTGGGGCAATATGCTGACATTTGTAAAGCACTATGGAGCAGTATATAAGTGCTATTGCTATTTAACCATATAGGAGGCTGATCCTGCAAACAAAATACAGATAAACATAAACTGCCTGAAAAGGAGGATACCTCCATATCTATGGAGGAATGAATTGAGTTATAGACAAAGTCTGCACAAGGCAACAGTTTATTCCAAATGTTCTGGGGTTAAGAGACATAGATGGTTGTTTCATGTGCTGCAGTTACCCAATAGTGCCTAACTAATGACACAATGACAAATTGATCCAACATAACCGGAGGTGGTCCACGCAAAACCTGGATGTAAGTTGGGAGCCATGATCCAAGTCCCTGTATTCAAAACATAGTATGGTAAGAGTTGTATAGTTTTCCGAGTAAAAGGAAAGCCTTTGCCAAAAATGAAGCAAGCATTTCAGTAAACAAATTCGCTACAGCGAAAATAATTTATACACTTTTTATATATGTAGAAGATTGGTAGTAAAAATCCATGGGTATTGTCTCTCAGGGCCCAACAGAGGTGGGTTCCTACCGGTTCGGTCCGGTTCTACGGAACCAATAGTAACTTGGTGGCCTGGTTTGCTGGTACCAATAGCGATCCGGGCCTGCCACGCCCCAAAGCCGGTTCTCTCAGTGGCACTATAGGTGCCGCCATCTTGGTTTTTTTAAGTACTGTGCGTGTGTGCAAAGCATGGGTGTGGTCGCAGCACGTCCCTGAGCGAACCGGCAGTAAGAAGATCCAGAACCCACCTCTGGGGCCCAAGAGGGGGAGGGTAAGGTCCTAAATGAAACAGTTTGATTTAATCAGGCCCCCTTGGCCCACTGACAGACATGGCAGGATGAAACATGGACCTTGACTTCTGCTCTAACTCTTGACTGCCAGACTCTGTCAATCCCCACGGCAGTTTGCAAACACTTCCTCCTGTCCAGCATTTCTATTGTCATAGCAAAGTTGCAATATTTCTTCCCTTATACAAAGGAGAACATATTAAATGCCATTATGAAACAACTGTCTGTCAGTTATAGAAAAAGGGAACAAATCATTCTGTAAGTTGCCCTGGAGACGGTACATCCGAGTCCTGACATATAGATCCTATGGTTGCAATCTAACCCCATCCTGCCTTCCTGACTCCAACTTTTCTGGAAGGTGTATAGTTAGAAGAGGGACAAAGTTGTACAGGTTCAGGACTATGAAAAGGACGGATTGTATTCAAGTTTACATGATAGTGCATCTGGTACTGGTAGCTTCTTCTGTGACCCTGGAATATAGGTGATAGGAACCTATAGATCAGATTGATCTGATCTGACAGGGTGTGAGCACTTTTGGGGTGTTTTTTTTTGGAAGTACCCTAAATTTTTGAGATCTGTGTGCACTTGAGTGCTTACACTGGGTAGATGCTCCTTCCTACAAACATCTCCATTAATGGAATGCTGCTTTTATCTCAAGCAGTTCTCTTAAAAATGTCATAGTTCCTTTTACCTGGAATCAGGTATAAAAGCTGGAATAAAATACACAAGGCAAGAAATTCTGTCTTCCCTTTGCTGAGGCTTGAAGGAGATTAACCCTAAAATAGCCTGAGGCATCTGTTTGCACATCAAAGGGACAAGAGGGATCCAAATGTCTGAGCAGTGGCTTGGGGAGAGAAGGTTTTTTTTAAAATCCTGATAAATTGCTTGCTGTTCAGTAGATAATTTACATATATGTCCTTTCTTCAGAAGTTGAGAGTGTGGTCTTGTGTATTCAGCAAAATTGGGGCTAATTCTGTAAAGACCAGAAAGATTTGGACACCCTTCACATTTCTAGATGGACCTAGAAAAGATGGACTTTATTTCTGTAGAATCCATTTGACTTGCATCTGTATTCCATTCAGTAACCCAAATAATCCAATTAGGGAAAATCAACCACTTTGGGAAGTGCTCTAAGATATTTGTGATAAAAGTCTCATGCAAAGATGGAACTTTTGTGGGGGGAAATCAGTTTGTACTAATCATCAGAACACCTCTACTTATTTGTCCAAAGTACCAGAAAAGATTTAATTCATGAACCTGGAGAAGACTGCAGGACAATTAGTCAATCCAAACTGCATTCCTGTCCATTTGAATTTGCCATGTTGGGTGTCAACATCTGTTAAATATTCATAACCCTCTTTCATTTTGATCAAATAATATGTACTTCTCAAGGTTAATGACCTAAGTTTCCATTGAAGGTGGACCATTTCCTTACAATCCATTGAGCTGAAGGTTTACTATAATTTAGTCTCTCAAAAATGCTAGCTATTGGATTTTATTATGCAGGAAGTCTCTACATCCTCCTCCTATAGCGGAGGTGGGTTCCTACCAGTTCTATCCAGTTCTATAGAACCGGTAGTAACTCGGCGATGACATCATGGAACCAGTACCTTCGGTGTCTCCATGGACGCCGCCATTTTGAATTTTGCTTCTGCACATATGTGGAAGCTAATTTTTGACTGCTGTGCGAGCGCTTTGCGCGCGTGCGTGAGGCGCAACCCTGAGTGAACTGGCAGCAAAACAATTTACAACCCACCCCTGTCCTGTAGCCTGAATTGGTACATTCCAGGAAACAATTGCTTTTGTAAATTAAATCAGCCAAGTGATGGTGGTTAGAGACCTGTAATCAGTAAGATATCTGAGGAAATAAGGGAGCCAACAGCTCTCATCTCACCATTTACTTGGAATGTGGTACACATTGACCAAATATAATGAATTAACTAAACTTTACACCTTAGGTGTACATTTTCATAAGCTCACCCTTGAGAAATGGCTGCTATATTGATTTGGGTACAGACTGTTGTTGGGTACCAACAACAGATCGTTACAGGTGACAATTTATAAAGAAATAACTTACTGGACTGAACATGCAAGTCCATTTAAGGAGAGTCCTAGTATTAGACAGAATGAAACAATTTCCTCATATCATTGATTTGGGGTGCTTTCATGCTTCCCATTTCAGTAATGTTCAGGGCAGACATGGGACATGCGTTGTGGGAAGTAGAAAGTAATGGGGAATCTCATTGAGAAGACAAAGTATTCTAAATTAAAGTTGGATATAACCCTATATTTTATTCCCCAAGATTGGTCCTTATGATGGGGGGAGGCAGGGATTGTACAATACTCTTAAGAGAAGTTTTGAATATCCTTAAATATAATTCAATTTGAGGATTTCAGTAGTATCATCTTGCTGCATGCTACGTGCTAACTGTTACTATATGTTTGCTTTCTGCAGAAATTTGGGAACCCTGTTCTATATTATTTCTTGTATTTTATCCAACTTCAAACTTCCACTCATCTTTTCAATATTTTGATGAATTCATTGTATTACTTTACAGTTCAAATTGATTTATGAATAAAGTTGAAATCTGGTTTAATTAAAGTTGGGTTGACGTGTGGTAATTAAAGTGTGTATTGGAGAGGTATAAAGCAGAATCTAGTAATACCAGGATACTTGCATACATTATTAACATGCTTTGAAAATGGATATAGATAGTAACAATAACAGATTAAATTTCCTGACTTGACCATGAGTCTCCTCGCTCCATGTTACTATTGAGGCAAAGACATCACATGTTCACAATATATCAAACATTGTGTGGGTTCTCTTAATTCAGTTTCAGTATATGAATTAAGTTACAAATAGCTTCAGTGTATTGTCCTTCATATATGTGGACAAATAATTTAACCGCTACATTTTTAAATTTCAACTTTTAAAAAAACGAGCAGCTAAGAGTCAGAAATGCCATCAGTTTGTAAAGGGAATGGAAGTAAAACTGTCTTTGGATAAAAGACAGAATCAGTTGCACTTTGTTCTGCAAATTCAGCAGAAGAGAATAAAAGTCATAAAAAAGAAGAAAACCCCTAAAAGCTAAATTAGCCAAAATATACAAAACCTCAGTATTTTACAAATTTGCAGATAATATTTCCCTCATTGTAATGCAGAGGTAGCAGGTGGACAGATTCTCCTGTTCCTTCACATGGACATATATCCTTAACATGAGAATGCACTGTGGTGTTCCCCTTTTTACCTGATTGCCAGTATCTGGTGGATAATGATAAAGATAGAGATGATGGAACCCACCCTTCCTTCCTTCCTTCCTTCCTTCCTTCCTTTCCTCCCTCCCTCCCTCTTTCTTTCTTTCTTTCTTTCTTTCTCTTTCTTTCTTTCTTTCTTTCTTTCTCTTATATTTGTAAATGGAAGTCTAATTTGTTTCTAACAGATGTGTACTCACTCAGATTTGAGGAAACCTGAACCTATAACCTCTGAGCAAAGTAGTAGCACATGTAACCTTTCCCTAATACAGTTCAAACCAGTCAGCCCTATTCTCTTTTTGCTTCCTTGATTGCAGAAAGTAATTCAACCAAGTTAGGGTTGTGGGAAATCAGTGCTGCAAAAAGGTAGCTTTGGCTCAGAGTTGATTTTTGTCTTTCTAGAAATTCCCCGCAGTTACTACAAAGTTACTTCAGTAGACATTCAGAGCTAACAAGCTCTACTCCTCTTTTTGTGCATCATTCATTTGCTTGTTCCGGCTGAGCTCCTCGCTTTCATTTTTCTCCTCTTTACTCTGATGCATAGTATAAGTCTGCCTGTTGGATGGTCCAGTTGAACAAATGTCTAGACAATCCCGTATTCCAACCCTTCTTTGTTGCTGAATAGAGAGTCCAGTCAACATGGAGCTAAGACTCTAATTCTGGATCTGTATAAGAAAAGTTTCTAAATTCTTCTTGGTTGATCATGGATAGTATTCCTTCTTCAATGGGAGTCAAGATTGGCTCTTCTTTTAAAAATTCAGGATCAAAGTTACTCACATCTTCTTTTGATTTCTGGCAAATGAAAACAAAATAAATTGTTATTGATTTATCATATTATTCATTATAAATTGTTAAACTATTACTTGGAGGATACTGTGCTGGCAGAAGCTAGCAGGACAAATAGTTTGAGCTATAGATAATAGCTTCTTATCTCCCCACTGAAGTCGGGAAATATGACCCGACACACAAATGTGAAGAGTTCTTCTTGCTGACAGTATATTCCAGTGATGGCGAACCTTTTTCTTCTTGCGTGCCAAAAATGGCAGCGCGTGTGCACTGGTTTGCGCGCGCATACAAGCACAGAACACCCCCCTGAACACTGCACTGTGCATGCACATGCGCCCCCCCATTGGGCCATTTTTTGCCCTCCAGAGGGTAAAAAACAGTCCAATCAGACTTCCGTTTTCCCCATTGAGCTGTTTTTCATGCTCCAGAGGCTTCAGGGAAGCCTCCTGAAGGCGAAAAATGACGCTACGGGCAAACCGGAAGTTCGGGAACGGACTTCCAGTTTGCTTGTTGGGCTATTTTTTACCCTCCGGAGGCTTCAGGGAAGCATCCAAAGGGTGAAAAACAGCTCAATGGGCAAACTGCTCAACAGGCAAACCGGAAGTGAGTTTGATTTGCCTGTTGGGCTGTTTTTCTCCCTCTGGAGTCTTCAGGGAAGTGTCCTCCAAAGACGGCTGAAAATCAAGGTCAAAAATCAGTTTGGCAGCGCCTCGTGTGCCCTCAGAAATGGTTCTGCGTGCCACCTGTGGCACGCATGCCATAGGTTTTCCATCACTGGTATATTCTATGAAATATGTTCTGAATTGACGCAGTGCTTAAAATATTGGTCTAGGACCAGATAAATCCAGATGCCTCACCTACATTTTGCTGGGACTTTGGGCCATTTACTTTCTCATAGCCCAATCTACCTCATAATCTTGTTGTTGTCATAAAAGAAAATTGGAGAAGGAACTTCTATGTAGGCTGCCTTGAACTTCCGGCAGAAAGGCAAGATATAAATTTAACTCTGAAGAACGGTTGCAGGAATTGAGTATGTCTAGTCTAGTGAAAAGAACAACCAAGGGTGACATGATGGCAGGCTTCTAATATTTGAGTGGCTGCCTCAAAGAAGAGGAGGTCAACCTCTTTTGCAAAGCATCAGAAGGCAAAACAAGAAGCAATAGATGGAAACTAATCAAGGAGAGAAGCAACCTAGAACTAAGGAGAAATTTATTGACAGTAAAGACAATTTATCAGTGGAAGAGCTTGCCTTCAGAAGTTTATTTATTTATTTATTTATTTATTAAATTTTTATACCGCCCTTCTCTCAAGAGACTCAGGGCGGTGTACAGCC
>JANHFT010009440.1:0-13619 GCA_032467955.1 Pseudoxenodon macrops
AGCTCCTAGTATAAATAGCTGTCAGACAACCGGAGTTCCCCCAGTCAGGAATTAGTTGTGTTTAGTTAAATAAAGTTGTTAAACGTTGTCCTGACTTGCCCCAGTCATTAACCACCAACCCTTCAGGTTACAATACACACAGTGCGACAGTATGTCACTATGGAAAGCAGTGTGGCTGAACCATCTTTATTGGTGTTTACCAGGCTCCTAGGCCCAAATAATTTTAAATTGTTTAAATTTAAAAAATTGAAAGCTGTCATGCTGCAAAATAAAGTGCTGATCTCTGATGTTATTGTGTTTATTTATGGAAGGTTCCTTCCACAAATATTTTCAGAAACAAATATCATGACAATCTATATATTATTGAAAATGTTCTGCAGTGAGGATCTATGTCACTTTGGCTGCCATTTTGTAGCATGCAAAAGTCCTTTTGGCTGCCATTTTGTAAAAGCACTGTTCTTATCCCAAAATCTTGCACTAGTCCCAAATATATAGCCAGCTGTGATGTAGCAAAAGCTGTCTTTTTACAAACAAGGGTAACCCAGAAGAACAACTAAATTACTTTGCTTGTTCTTTTTTTTTGGTTTGAGTTAAATGGTAGTATTCACATTGAATTTAAGGTTTTGTATAGGTAATTAGTTTAAGACCAAGATTCATGACAGTTTCTATCACTGAGATTAAAAAGATGGCATTTTCTGTGTGACTACAAAGGTGCAGAGATTGATGACATATATTCTAATACTCACAGATGCCACTGAGTTCTTGAACTTTGATCAAAATTTTCCCTAAGGCAATGAGCTCTGCTTCATCAGAGGCAACCGGGAACAGAATCCATCCACAACAGCTTGTATTTTCAGTCTATGGATTCTGAAACCAGAAGCTGGTATTCCTAGGTGAGCTGCTACTTGAGGCAAAGATCTCTTCCTTTTTCTATGTATAGAAGTCATATTAATTGTTAGCTGGATCTTGCTTCAGAGGCTGGTGACAGGTTAGAATTTTTCACCATGGTTGAGGCAGCTGGATAGTTTGCAGGAGCAAGTAAGAGAGACCAAATCACATAGGCAATTCAAAAGATAATTGTCTAATTATTAGATGTAATTATCTAAAGAAATACATTATACCCAACACAATATGCCCTGGGCCACTAGGGGTTTTCTTTCTTTTCTTTTTCTTCTTTTTGTGTGTGTGTAAAATATAGATGAAATTTTTGTAGCTGCAGCATTGTAGTAGCTCATAGTGAAGCAGTGATGTTCATTCTTTGTTCTCAGCATTTTAATCCAGCAATACAGAAGAAAAGTATAGCTGTCCATCAATAGCTTTGGGGAGTAAAACTGGCAACGTAGAAGATAGTTCAGATGTATATTATTGCATTTCTACATTGCATCAAGCACTAATCTTCATGGAGTTTAGAGAAGAATACATTTTCCTAATATCTTTTTAAATGCCTTAAGAAAATCTTTGCTTGAGTGGATAACCCCTGGGCCTATATATTTTCAAGCCTAACCTATTTCAATAAGGTGTTTGAAAGGGGGCAAGACATTGAAGAGTCACATTGATCAAACTCAACTACTTGGAGAAAGGTTAAGATAAACATGTAATCAATAAATTATGTGATCAGTTAATGAAGAGAGCAACCAGCCCTCATACTCAACATTCCATTGTTGTTTCTCCACAGTTTGTATTCAGAGATATCCTGGATAAAAAATAAAAGGATGTGAAAATACTGAAATTTGTTTTCAAGCTACCTAAAATAAAGACCATGATTATGTCTTAGGTAGCTAATCCTGTTTTGGTTTGTGGTGTGGGACAACCACACCATCTTATTTTCTTTCTATCTTTCCATGTGGCCCATTAGCCATCTCAAGCCAAAGAATGAAGTAAAATGCACATTTAGGAAAAGGATGTGCTTGTAGCTTAAAATAAAAGGGTTTCCATGGCCGTTTTCAGGTGATGGCAATAAAAGTTAGCTTTTGTAGATATTTGGAGGAAGACACAAAATGGTTTTTATCCCTGTATACACTACTGTTACTTTGTTCTTCTTCTTCTTTCAATATTTATATTCACCATTTTAGTTTCCTTCCAAGATATACAGGCTTGTTTGCTTTCTTGTTTGTTTATTTATGCATAGTCCTTCATGCATTAGAAATTCCACAATATTTCTAATTCTGTCTCTGCTGGCCTCCTATGCCCACCTTTCTTCTCCTTTTGGCCATGTCATTTTCTAGGCCTAACGTCGCCAGAGAAATCTCTCTCTGCCTCCTGAGTAGCTTCCATCTCAGTCATTTCCACAGGGTGTAAGGACTCCTCCAAGTCAGCTGCTTCTAACCCTGGCACTGTGCCTTCAGCCATTATGGAACGCATGGAGAACCTTAACAATTCTGTCAGGTTCCAACCAAAGTGAGCAACAGGATAATACAACAACACAAAACAATGCTGTAATTATCTGAGTTTTATTCTCTCTTCTGGCACCACTGACAATCACCAAAGTGAAACGTTTGTTAGGGCTAACAGCCCTTTTTTGTAGGTATTATTTAAACCCGAGCCTCCGCCCATCCCCACCCAAACATGCCCAGCAACTCCCACAGCATGTGCATAATTAACATACTCAACATAATCAACAAGCATCCACCCAAAGTAATCTGTGTCGTAAGGTTGCATTAGTCAATCAGGGTTTCCCTGATGATATCATAATTGTGCGACCATCTCTCAGCTGTTTGACAGTCACACAGCATTCAAATCCCTCCATTCCATTCCTCTCAGCTGCTCCACTGATGGGAGAGTGTGACGTGTGCTGTGCCTGGCCGGGATGCGTCTGCAGTTATATCAAGGGCGTTGGAGGCTGTAGGCTGGTAGCGTGAGTTCCCTCTCCCCACTGAATGGCAGCTCCCTGTGGCCAGCACGCACAGTGGGGATCTGGGGGAATTATATTGCTATTAGAGACTGCTGTACAGATAGACCTCGACTTACAACCACAATTGAGCACAAAATGTATGTTGATAAGTGAGACATTTGTTAAGTGTGTTTTGCTCCATTTTACAAGTTTTCTTGCCACAGTTGCTAAGTGAAACATTGCAGCTGATAAGTTAGTAACTCTCATTGTTAAGTGAACCTGGCTCCCACATTGTCTTTGCTTGTCAAAAGGCCGCAAAAGCTGATCACATGACCCTGGAACACTGCAACCGTCATAAATATGAAGCAGTTGCCAAGTGTCTGCATTTTGACCCCATGGCCATGGGAATGCTGCAATGGTCTTAAATGTGAAAAACAATAATGTCATTTCTTTCAATGCCGTTGTAACTTTGAATGGTCAGTAAATGAACTGTTGTAAGTCAAGGACTACCTGTATTAGAAATGGTCACTTTTTAAATTGGAAAAAATGGCAATTTGACTTTTAGATCGGTAAAAAAAAGTTTTTATTGTTTCATGCTTTTATTGTTTGATGTGAAGAGTTAGACTGCAGCGATTGAGCAAACAAAAAACTTTTTTTTTTAAAACTCCCTACCTTTTGTGAACTTACTGAACTGGAAAGTTGAAATTCCTGGTTTGTTTGTTTTTGGCAGGTCACAAACCAAAGTTAAACATTAATCCTTTTGTTTTAGAATAAGGGCCTGGCTGTTGTTTTCCTTCTTCTGTTACAAAGTAATACTGCATCAAAACAAAATTGGTGTCATAGTTCTATAAATGCATAAACATTCTAAATGAAAGATTTTGATTGCTTTAGATCTTCTTCAATTCAAAGAGTTAAAAGATTAAAAGTCACAATAGTGTAGGCATCTGACTCCTCAGTTACAGACTTAATTTATAAATTTTATATATATGTATGACTGTGAAATATGTAAGTATGGAAGACAACTAATTATGTACTAATGCTAATTATATTCTAGAACAGTGATGGCTAACCTTTTTCTGCTCGGGTGCCAAGAGGGTGCACGCGTAATAGCATGCGCCTGCGTGCCCACACCCATAATGTAATGCCCTCCCCCCGCATGCATGCACTGTCCCTTCTCCCCGCGCCACCACACCACCACCCCGCATGTGCGCAGGTCTCACTGAAGCCTCCAAACTTCCAGTTGGTCCATGGTGCCGTTTTTCGCCCTCCCGAGGCTTCAGGAAAGCCTGAAGCCTGGGGAGGGCGAAAACAGCCTCCCCCGCCCTCAGGAGGGCCGACAATCAGTTGGTCAGTGCGCGCATATGTGCCCTCAGATATGGCGCCACTTGCCACCTGTGGCACGCGTGCCATAGGTTTGCCATCATGGTTCTAGAAGATCTCTCAACTAATAGTTTTCACTTATTTGAGAAAAAATTCTCAAGAGCTCCTTCTGAATATTTTGTCTCAGTTAGTTATATAGTGTGGGTAGAAAAGATCCCTTATTGAGAATGTTTGAGCAAGTAGTTGTTTGGGTGAGATGTTGCTTTAAGTGATTGTGATTTTTTTAAATTCTATTCTTTCTCTCAAATTTTATCAGCAGTTGAAGCCAGCATTCATGAAGGGCATGGAGAAGCATTTTACTGAAGTTGTCAATAGTTTGGCTGCAAATTCTGTGCTGCTGGAATCTTCCCCAGCTGCTTTTCCAGAGAAAGACAGTCTCAAAATCAAGTATGTTGGTTCTTCACTCAGTAGACTTGATTTCTTACTTGATTTCAATGGTGGGATTTTTACTACCGGTTCTGTGGGCGTGGCTTGGGGAAGGATATTGTAAAATCTCCATTCCCACTCCACTCCAGGGGAAGGTTACTACAAAATCCCAATTTCCCCCCGATCAGCTGGGACTCAGGAGGCAGAGAATAGATGGGGATGGGGCCAGTCAGAGGTGGCATTTACCAGTTCTCCGAACTACTCAAAATTTTCACTACCGGTTCTCCAGAACTGGTCAGAATCTGCTGAAACCCACCTCTGCTTGATTTCTTTACTTTTGTCTTTGTTTAAAAAATATTTTTTATTTTTAAAACAACAAAGTCAGACAGTACACACAACTAACATACATATAATTCCTTTCTGTGACAGTTTCGTATTGGTACACTTCTATTATTTACATTTTCCTCTTACATATTTTATTATAATATCATTAGAATTCTTAGTCCCTTTTTCCCTTTTATTTCTATTATTTGTAGCCATCTATTTTTTGCATATGTATTATTTCTCCTTCTATTATCATTTATTCCTAGTCTCCAGCCATTTGTACCATTTACCCCATATTATATAATATTACTTTTGTCTTTTTTTAACAATGCCTGTTCCTTTCTTCACAGGGGAACAAGAGCATCTCCAGAACATGGAAAAGTTTTTATTCCCAGAAAGTCTCTCTTGGAGTGAGTATCTTTAATGAGTTTGTATATTACAGTAGTACTAATGCTAAAGTTACTGTTGTTTCAGTCCACTTTGGAAATGTGATTAAAGTTCTGCAGTTTCTGTGTAGATGTCACTTGTCTCATTTTTATCATCTTTTACATCATTTTTTTCATTATCCATCTTGGCTGAAACTAGGCATTTGGTTAGCTACGATGTGCCTAGAGTTCCCGTCAGGCATGACCACAGCTTATATTCACTGCTTTTCCTTTTTCTCCTTAAAGCTGGTCTCCTGTCTAGATATATGTATTACTCGGAAGTGAACCCTAGTAGGTGGCTACTGGTAGATGCTCTGATAAAATTTACACCAATTAAATAAAGTATTCACAATTAGGGAGGAGATGTGTTAGCTAGACTCAATTTATTTTGTATAGGTCAGATTCTTTTAGTCCACTATTGTCATCTCTTGATAGGTAGCAGTTGTTCAAAAGCTGTCCCTCTACTAACTATCTGATACTTTAAGGCACAAATTAAGTATCATTAATTAATGCCGCTTACCTGTTATATGTACAGGTAGTCTTTGACTTACAATTATTCATTTAGTGACCATTCAAAGTTACAATGGCAGTGAAAAACATGACTTATAACTGTTTTTCACACTTATGACTGCAGCAGCATGGCATATGATCAAAATTTGGAAGCTTGGTGCCTGACATGTATTTATGAGGGTTGTAGTGCCCTGGGGATATGTGACCTTCTGATAAGTAAAGTTAATGGGGAAGACAGATTCAATTTACTAACTTTATTAACTTAACAACTGCAGTCATTCACTTAACAACTATGGTAAGAAAGGTCATAAAATCACTTAAGGTCAAAACTCACTTAACAACTGTCTTGCTTAGCAGAAATTTGGGGCTCAATTGTGGTCATAAGTTGAGGATTGCCTATAACTCAAGCTTTATATAGAAGCTACAAAAATAGTTGATATGAACATATGACTGACTGTTCTCCATTTTCTCACATCTTTTTTTCCCTAAGTGACACTGTGGATGCTTTGATTATTTCCTACCTTAGCTCAGAGGCCAGATAAAAACATTTCAGGGTGTGAGGCTGATACGTGCTCTGTAAGGTGCCAAATCTTGTATTAAATTAAAAATAATTGTCTTTTTTTTTAAATTACTGAAACACGCCATTTGGCTTTCATTTTAGAGAAAAAACAAAGGACATTTGCTCAGCACGTTAATAGGAAAATGTTTCTATTCCTTCTGGTCTTGAGAGATAAACATTTCAGGGATATGTCCCTGCAGTACTCTTAAGGTCTAGAAGAAATGTAAAAATTCTTGTTATTATTCTGAGAGACATCATTGATTTCACATCTTACTTTAGTTGAAGCACCAAAATCTTGGAAAAGCATGAAAATGAATTACTCCTTTAGTTTTACAGATGTTTCATTCACTGGTTTCAATTTTGTTGTAACCTGGGCTTTTGAAGTCTTACCCTCCATTTTCTTTAGATATTTGTAATAAGTTGGGGGGGGGAGAGAAAAGTGCTTCTTAAAACTTTCTCATGGCAATTTATAATATATTTGCAATTCAGTAATTAAACAAAAAACAAAAGTGTTTAGGTATTTTTTGTTGTCTTTGCGTCAGTTGGAGGAAATTACACTAGATTTAATTGTTTTTATAAGTTCAGTTTGTATCAGTTTCCAGACAATAATTATAAATCATATTAAGTATGAAACAATATTAGTGGTTTCATGCTTCTCTAATGCATCCATTCAAAAATCATTGTCTGAAGTACTTTCTTGATTTCTTGATTCCTTATTTATCAAAGAAGGGGGGGGGATGAGAAACTAGGAATAAACTTTACAGTCCAGCTCATTAGGATGGCAAATTTTAATCTTATGTTAAAAGTGATAGTATGGGATATGGCCCATCTAAATTTTCACAGGCTGAAGACTTATGGGCAGGATAGATTACCACGATGATTCTTAGCCAGCACTGAGAAAGACATATCTAGAGGTTAGCAGATTAGTGAAGCCTGACTTAATTTGGTCTATTGAGTGCAATTTACTTTGAAGGTTTGCTCAACTTTGAAATGTGACCAATGTCTGGTAGGAGGTAGAATGGGTTGCACTCACTCACTCATCCACTCATTGTGTGGCACTTATTCACAAAGGTTCTGAGTGCTTAATGATTATTATGAGGGGAGGGAACCAACTAGAAATCTTGAACTTGCAATAATATTTTTAAAGATCATAACGACTAATGTTTTGCCCCTTTTTCCTAATTTTATTTTATCCCATTGAACTTCTTTTCACAGTGAGTTATTTGAAGTGAATCATATCCGGACCATCTACCACATGTTTATTGCTCTCCTCGTTTTGTTCATCCTCAGCACACTTGTGGTGGACTACATTGATGAGGGAAGGTAAGGACATCTTGAAAACATTAGCTGGAGGCAGGGTTGGTGCTGCATTTTGGCATTTGACACCTGGATCACTGGCACCTCTTCTCTATTAATGAATAAAGTTTAGAGGGAGGGATGATTACCCACCCAACTCTTTTTTGTAGAGGAAGAAAGCTGCAGAGAACCCCGTGATTATATTTACAGAGATTGCTACAACAAGGGCACTTTGCCAAGGTTCAGCAATCTTTCTTCAGTTCCTTGGGTACATTTGAATGATACTATGTTTGTTGTTTGATTTTTATAGTAGCTTTTCTCAGTGTGGCAACTGCTAGATATGTTGTGTAGAGCTAATAGAAATTGTAGGCCAACATATCTGGTCCACACTGAAGTAATGAAGACTGCTTAACATTATCAGATGTAAAATTATTTTGTCAGTCTTGATTTTAGTAGCTCCTAATTCATCTCCCCCACCCCCAATCACACCCAAATATTATATTTTTACCTGATAAATGAAGTTCCATTAACCTTTTTTTTTCTTTGATTTTTTTTTGAAGGCTTGTGCTAGAATTTGATTTCCTCGTTAACTCTTTTGGCAAAATTTCTATCGTCATTCCAACTTGGCTTTGCATGTTCTTCTCCACGTTATTTGTGCCCTATGTCCTCTTTGTCCGGTGGGCCCAGGGGTTCCATGGCTCTTCCCACAAGATCATCCGTTCCACTTTATTTGGGGCACTATTTGTGATTTTCCAAACCGTTTGTCTTGGATTTGGACCAACTTACATTGTATTGGTTTATGATCTACCGCCAGCCTCTCGTTTTATAATTATACTTGAACAGGTGAGTTTCATTATTTGTAAAGTGGATGTAAGGAATTGGAATTGTAGGTTTTTAAATCTTAATAAGGCAAAAATCTTTCCCCCCCGCAGAAATATGTAGATTATTTAAAGAAAACAAAATAAAAATAGATATAAATCAAAATAGCTTATTTTTAACCAGGGGTTATTGGAGAAAATCTAACATTTAGCAGAAAATCCCAATATTCATCTCCAAAAATACCATATGACAAATATGTGAAGTTCAAAAGGAATAGCTATAAAACTTTGTCTCTGGAAGATGTCAATATGTCAACCATAAAAATAAGATGATACCTTACTTGTATGGTTAAAATCCAATTAGTTAATAGAGAAAATAAAAGTAAAGGTAAATATTGCTAAAATATTGATTTCTATAGTTGGAGGGATAAAAGTAACATTTTTATGGAAACGACAATCCCCTAGATTATATTTATTTAGCACTTTAAAAAACAGCAAAAGGGACAGAACATAATGATATATAATGCAAATACATAGAAAAACTATGCATAAAAAGCCAACAATTTGTGTTAATTTTCCAATTTGGGCATCTTTGAAGTATACATATAGAGCACCTTTGTTTGGATAGACAGTATTAGAGTCTAAATACATTAGAACTCAAGTATTTAATGGGTGTTCAGAGGTTTACCTCTAGGATCACCCAGAGGAATTCTCTGTGTATCTGGTAGATAGATTTTCCTGAATTTGTTCCAAGTTGAAGGCCAAGAGTGGTGTAGGCTTACGGAGATATCTAGGGAATTGATTTCCTAGTTATCTGGGAACAGTTTAATCCTGTTGGACCCAAGGATATGGACAGAGTTCATGGGACAGTAAACACAATCATCTCTGAAATGATCCATGCTTTCCTGGCTGTTCAAGGCCACTTGTGGGCTGATATGTGGCTGGATTAATTCATTCTTGAGAGACAGGGTTTCTCAGCACCCTTTAAAAAGGTCTTTGTGAGTCCTCTTCTGAAGAAGGTGTCAGTGAATTCCCAATGCTGGTTAGTTTTTTTATATAAAATGTTGTTGTTAGTTGCGAAGTCATGTCCAATCCATCGTGACCCCATGGACAATGTTCCTCCAGGCCTTCCTGTCCTCTACCAGCCTCTGGAGTCCATTTAAGCTCATGCCTACTACTTCAGTGACTCCATCCAGCCACCTCATTCTCTCTCGTCCCCTTCTTCTTTTGCCCTCCATCTTTCCCAGCATTAGGCTCTTCTCCAGTGAGTCCTTCCTTCTCAAAGGTGGCCAAAGTATTTGTACTTGAATAATATTTATACTACATATGGATATATAGATTTGTAATTTAATTGCTAAAATGATGTGCAAGTAGTAGTCCTTGACTTTCAACAGTTTGCTTAGTGACCAACAGCACTGAAAAAATGTCTTATGACCATTTTTCACACTTATGACCATTGTAGCACCTCCATGATCACACAATTTACATTTGTATGCTTGACAGCTGACTCACATTTATGACAGGTGCAGTGTACTAGGGACCCATGATTCCCTTTTGCGACCTTCTGACAAGCAAAGGCAATGGGGAAAGCAGATTCATTTAACAACTATGTTACTTATTTAACAATTGCAGTGATTCACTTTACAACTGTGGCAAGAAAGGTTGTAAAATGGGGTAAAACTCACTTAACACATTTCTCACTTAGCCACATACATTTTGGGCTCAATTGTAGTCGTACGTTGAAGACTACCTGTACTATACTTTGTTTCTTTTCTTTCTTTTTGTATTTTTTCATTTTAAGCACTTTTTATGTGTACTTTTTGTATGTATTTGCATTAAGAACAATCCCCTAAATTTTCTTTATCTAAATTATAATTGCATACCATTGGGGAGTTAACTTCTTGATCTTCAGCTTTATCATTGGATAGAAAGTTTTATTGTTTGTGTGTGCATACACATATTTTTATCTATATAATTCAAATAATTCCAGAAACCATTATAACCACAATTACAAAGTTAGACTGTGTTGCCTTGATATTATGTCAGGGGTTGGTTCCTATTTTAGTCTACAGGATTACCTGCATCAAAACGGAGCATGTTGGAACATATTTAGAAGATTTTGGAATAGAATTATAAATTTGATCCATACTTAGGAGTAATCCTAGTTTGAAAATGAGGACTGGCAATCTTATTAGGGAAGGAGGAGGAAAAGACACTTACAGTCTGGATTTCTCCCACTGTCACTCCATTTCAGTACAATAGCCATAATTTTATTAATATAGTTTTGGAAAGAATGATACATTTTAAAGATATGAAGGTTATTCTGATGTATGTCAAGCATTTGGAATGTATTTATATATGAACTCTGTATTTATTAAATAACCAGTGCAGCAAAAAAAGTAACTCTTTTGTGGAAAGACAACTGTATGCTGAATTTACACTCTTGTTCGGATAGCATCTGCTTGTGACTGGCCCTTTCTTGATATAACGGAAAAACCTTTCAAGAAATGTCCTTGTGACCATGGCTTAATACTATGTTTAAAAATTAATTTTTTTTATATATAGTATGTATTTTTTTTCTTATCTCATTTTCTCTTGCACATTTGCTGTTTTCCTTCCATTTTATTATTTTTTTAAACAGTTCTTACCTGTTATTTTATTTATAGGTACGTTTTGTGATGAAAGCTCACTCTTTTGTCAGGGAGAATGTTCCCCGAATAATCTCTGCTACTCCTCAAAAGCCAAGTGAGTAATTGTCCCTTGCGCTAATTCTATACAGCTAGTCCTTACAACTATTCATTTAGTGACTATGATGTTACAATGGCATTGAAAAAAAATGACCAGTCCTTGCATTTACAACCGACACAGCATACCCGAAATGTGGGTGCTTGGCAGCCAGCATATTGTTATGATGATTACGATGTCCCGGGTCATGTCATCACTATGTACAAACATTCCAGTCAATGGATTTGCTTAATGATTGCATGATACAGTTAACAAATGCAGTAATTGATTTAACCATAGCAAAAAAAGCATAAAACCAGGTACTACTCTCTTAACCAGCACCTTGCTTAGCAATGGAAATTCTGATCCCGATTGTGGTCATAAGTCAAGGACTACTGGTAGCAGGTGTCAGGGATAAAACCTTGTTCTTTTTGCTGTTCTGGGAGTAGCACTCTATTAGGTGGGACTGGTTTACAGGCCAGTGTTTCTCAACCTCAACAAATTTAAGCTGTGTGGACTTCAACTCCCAGAATTCTGGGAATTAGAGTCTACAAAGCTGAATTTGGGAAACACTGATATAGGACTTGTGCAGTCAGGCAAAACTGTATGAACTCTTTAGTTCATACTAAAGAAGCATCATTGTACTCAGAAATAATAAGAGCCAAGAACAAGGTAGAAAACATGAATTTTTTTGTGTGCATATGTTATATGTGCCAGTACCAAACTACTCTTCTGTTTTCTTTTTCCTTCAGATTCTTTTCACCTTCCTAAAGTTTCCCAGTATCTGTATTTTCTTTTTGCTCCCACTCTTATTTACCGAGATGAATATCCCAGGTAATGAATAACTTTGCATGTGGCAGTTTCATTTCTGTTGTGAAGGGATTGGTATTATATGCATTTGTTTGTAGTATTGCTAATTTTTAGCCAAGATGCAACTAGTGGTTACAGCACCAGCCTAGAAAGCAGGAGATTGTGAGTTCTAGTCCCACCTTAGCAATGAAAGCCAACTAGGTGACTTTTGGCCATTCACTCCCTCTCAGCTCAACCCACCTCACAAGGTTCTTCTTGTGGGAAAAATAGGAAGAGGAAGGTGTGTTGAATATGTTTCACTGCTTTGAGTTATTTGTAAAAAATTAAAGCGAGATATAAATAAATTTAAAAAACTAGCCTATTGATTTTTTTTCTTTAGATGTAATTTTTACTAGGAATTTTAATTGCAGTATTGAAAACTAATAGAAACTAAACCTACAGAAAGAGAATAGTATGAAGAAAAAATACAAGGGAAAAGAAAAATCTGATAAGAAAATATGTAAAGAACTGACTTTCAAACTGCATCACAACTCTATAAACAAATTTAGAAACTTTTCACTCACTACAAAGTTACAAACAAATACCTCATCATCCCATATTCCATTCCTTATCTATAAACAAATGTATAAAACACTAATTTTTAATTCCAATGTCTGCAAATAGTTGTTAAAAGGTTGCCACAACTTTGCAAATAAAGATTTTACTTTAAATTTAATCAAATAAACCAACTTTATATTCTTTTTGCTTCTAACAAACTTAATCTCTAATTCCATGAAATATTGTAGGATTTGAATTCTCTTCACTTGTTTATCCCATTGTATATTAAAGAGTTGCAGTCAATCAAATATACTCATGAACGGAATGGAGCCTGCTCATTACGGTTGTAATGGTCGTTAAGTGAAGTGACAGTGTGATCACCTCACTTAATGACCACCATCCTTGCTCTCTCTGATGCAATCATTAAACAGAGAATGGAATTCTTTAGGAGTGGAGGAAGCCTTGGGACATCTACCAGCAGGCCCTGAACTGCTTGCCCCAGACCTACCAGGGCCTCCTCCATCCTCTGAGATACCCCATGTGGTGCTTCCCATCCCACAGGATCCCCACAGACTTTCGCCCCAGTGGTGTCTTCAGGCCTTGGGCTAAGCGACTGGTTGTAGACTACCTTATTTTTATCATAACTTTTGAATTAAATACATTATGCAACCATGTTAGAAAACTTACTTTTTATGAGCAAAGCAAAATTGCCCCACATTTCCTTGGTTCCACCCATTCTTTCAGTCCCCCAAAAAGACGTTGAACTTTGATTATTAATTGGTTATATGAAGCCTTCAGATCTTTTTTCCACATTCTTCTGCCTATATATTTCTAGCAAGCGTTGTTTATTCATTTAATTACTTTTTTAAATATCAAAGTATAACAATATCAATAATGACTTGTCAGATTCAGAATAAAACATACACAATGTTTTAATGAACAGTCATACCTATCAAATTTATCTACAGGTGAAACTCGAAAAATTAGAATATCATGCAAAAGTTCATTTATTTCAGGAATGCAACTTAAAAGGTGAAACT
>JANHFT010009441.1:0-34756 GCA_032467955.1 Pseudoxenodon macrops
CCTGCGCAGAAGCCATGGTTCCAGCACTGCGCATGCGTTGCCCTCTTGTTTTCGGGCTTTTGGGGGGGGTCCAGGGCTTTTTTCTTCTGCGCATGCACACGCGCACAAGGCGTGCCCACGAGGCGGGGGAGGCAGCGCACCGGCGGCGAGGTAAGTTAGAACCCACCCCTGTGCAGCACCAACACCCTAACTTGCATGGGGGCCTGCACCAGTGTTCCCAGACTTCCCCCAGCCTCCAATGCAAATTTTACAGGGCCTGCATTGGCTCTTCTGCAGCCTCTCCTCTCCCTCCCCCCCCCAGCAACATCCCCACACTCCTTACCTGGGACTCTTCCTGCTTAAAGATCTGCCAATTTTGGGGTTAGCATGGCTACCGGACTGCCTGGGATTGCTAGTGGATGACCTCATGCTTTATATGACTGTACCACTTAGCAACAGCAATCCCATCCTAATTGCTGTCATAACGCAACTGTTACTTGTAATATTCAGACAAATGGTTTGTTTTTGATCCAGTAGCTTATTTGGTGAAACCCGTCTGCAGACACACAAACACTTAAAAAAAAAAGATTTTACAATGTTTATGGTCTCTATGGTCTACACTTTGCAAAAAAGCAAGCCCCATGGTGACTAAGTGTCATGTGTGAATTAGGTGCATAATCCTAAATAAAAAGGAGCTTATGTTTTAGATATGAATGCCCAAACCACAAACTCTCTTCTCCAAGACGTTTGCCTGACCTAGATGAATCACAATGCTAACCTCATGAATTGGTCAGAGCTTAATTTATCAGGGAGGAAATGTGGGCAGTTTGAATATCTTATTTTTTCTTTTGTCCCTTTGAATCAGTGATGGCTCCCAGCAACTGTATGGACAAGTCTCTGCAGTTTTCTTAGCAAGATTTTTCAGAAGTGGTTTGCCGCTGCTTCCTTCTTCCTAGGGCTAAGAGAAAGTGACTGGCTCAAGATCACCCAACTGGCTTTGTGATTAACATGGGACAAAAACTCACTTTCTCCCAGTTCCTATCTGGCACTTTAACCACTACACCTCACTGACTCTCCTATGTATCACTTACGTGAGTTAAAAAATTATCATTTCACACGAATCAGGGCAAACGTACTTCTTATGAGTGACCATATGTGGTTACAATATTGCTATGTCTAATCCCTAACAAACCACAGGTAGTCCTCAAGGTACAACAAAGACAACAAAATGGGACCTTGAGTTTTGTTGCTAAGTGATGTGGTAATAAACCGTGACATGTGACTGCATCGCAGTCCCTGTTGTCATTAAACCAAGACTGCGGGTCATTAAGTGAGGACCTCACATGAATACAACTTCCAACTGGCTTCCCTGTTGACCAGGGCTGTCAAACCCGCGGCCTGCAGGCCTCACACCCGGTTTAACAAAGGGGGAAAGATTCATGATACATCATGTGACGATGCCATGACGACATGAGTTTGATAGCCCTGCTGTTGACTTCCTTGTGGGAAATGCGTGGGAAACGTTGGAAATCGCAATCAGACGACTGCGAGGATGTCACGATGGCAGGAACATTGGGTCCATCATAAATCCCTCTCATTCAGTGCTGTTGTAACGTTTAACGGAGTTTGCTGAGGGAATGGTTATAACCCAAGGACTACCTGTACTTCTGAATTCTCTCTCTCTGTAGTGACTTCCCTTAGATGACATTAAGGGCTGGAGCAGCAAATTGGGAAATGGCCTGAGAGCTTGATACATTCTTGATGGCTGGAAAAGCAACTGAGATGCAGGATTTTTACTTAATTTAATCCAGATGCACCCAGAGGCATTATCAGTTGCATACAGTATCTAATTACTGTTCTTGGCTGCAAACAGGAAAAACAAACAAACATTCTAAGACCTCATTGCCCGGGAAAGCAAAACCAGCCTTTTAAAAAATATTCTCTGAATGAAAAAAGGACCTGTAGAAGATCTAAAATGGCACAGAATCAATCAAAACAAAAAAAGGGAAGGAATCTTAAACTCCAAATCTGTTTACTGTAAACAGATTTCTGCCATCAGAACACCGGAATGATTTTTTTGAAATGCACCGATTGTTTATAGTGAATTGTTTATAATAATTAAGTGCAATTGATTGAGGGTTTGAAGAGAAATAAAATAAATTAGCCATGAGAGAACAGATCTGCTATATGCAGTGATATTCCTTAGTTCAATTGTACAATGGCACACTTTTTAAGAAAAGGAGCAACACAAACCTTAAGGAAGTTGTTTTGAAACCTGGAATCCAAATCATTCATCACCATCAGGGAGTGATGCAGGTAAGTGCAGGGCACACGTGGAGGCTCCGTGAGGGAGAAAAATGGGCCTACTGGAAATTCGGGAAGGCCCTCTAGAGGGCCTCTGTAGCCTGGGGAGGCCGTTTTCGCCCTCTAGGAGGCTCAAGGAATGACACTCAACCTGTGGTACAGGAGGCCGACTGGGCCACGCCCACCATGGCCACACCCACCCAGCAACTGGGCAGAGAACCAACCACTTGCTAAAAATTTTGAAGCCTACCCCTGCCCTTTTTCCAAGAGTTCCCTAATAAAAGAAATTGGCTAAAAGTAGTCCTGTCGTAACCTTCTCTGGTTAACTAAGTTTCTAAGCCCTTCCATCAGGTAAATGCATGCCTTTTTTTCATGAGATCTACATGCCAGATGCTTTAGAGAGCGCCCTTGGCCTACATGAAAAATAGATTTTTCATTTGGTCATATCTGTCACACACCCCAAGCTGCTTAAATGATATTTAAAAACAAAAATCATAATTATTTTTTTTTATTAGATCCAAATGCTATAATACAGGGTTTGTTTTTTCTAATCTTAAAAGGAGATGTACAGACACCATTCTGATTAAAGACAGAACATAGGTTGCTCATTGCATAGTGCCATCTGATCACAAAGCAGAATATTGTTGTAAAAATTAGACATATGCTGTGTTTGCCCATAACAACATGGTACAGAAGGTAAAGGTTTGTGACTATGTGACGTTTTGCACTACTAACTATCACAGCATTTCACATCTAAAGAAATATGCTCGAATACACTAAATAATTCCCTTTTGTAACATATTCTCAGGGCTCGACACATATAATTTTATCACAGAATGTGATTAATTTGATTTTGGCTTAGTTTGGGAAGCCAGCTATCGTGTGTAAACTATGGCTAATGACTTATCACTTTTGGTGAATTCAATCAATTCAATAAATATCCTTATTGAAGAACTGATGGATTGGCTTGCATTGCAACATTAATTGCAAATAGGATACTTCCCAGAGGTGGGTTGCTGCCGATTTGGTTCAGTTCTACAGAACCGTTAGCAGATTTGCCTCTGCTTGCTGAACCGGCAGCAACAGCTGGCTAACCATGCCCCTGAGCCGGTTCTCTGGGAGGAAATAGGTCCTTCTGGTGGAAATTGCCTTGAAAATAACCCTCTGCTCATGTGCAAGGCCTCCTTCACATGCGCAAAGCCTCCTGCGCAGAGAGTTATTTTTGAGGCAATACCGGATACGACGGGGGCGGGCTCACGAGCAAATTTGCGCACTTCGGTTGCGACCAGAACCGGTAGGAAAGGTAAGTAGAACCCACCCCTGATGCTTCCTATTATGAGATGAGAGGAGGCCAACTCCGCTGGTATGGACATGTCCTGAGAGCAGCACCTTCCACTGTTGCCAAGACTGCCTACCAACTAGAAGTCAATGGCCAGCGACCTCATGGGCACCCAAAACAGAGATGGCAAGACACCATCAACAAAGATATGCAAGCCAGGGGCCTGCGCCCTGATGACGCAGCTGACCCTGCAGTGGCGTTCAATTACTGAAAAAAAGCACCCTGCACCTGCAAGAATACACAAGGAGGAAGAAGAAGGATGCTTCCTATTATATAAATAAGATTATAGATCAATCTGTTCTTCTATAATATTCTTGGAATTAATAGACAAATCAATGAAGCTACTGAGTATGTACATACACACACAGAGAGAGAGAAAGAGAAGAAACCAGGAATTTAGTTTAAGCACCAGGTAGTTGTTTAGCTATTGCTTCACTCTGCCATGAGAAGAAGAGCCTATCACCTCCCTCAGTTATCAGATCAATACAGTAGTTGAACTCCTACGCTCTTACACAGTGAAACTTACTATTCAACCAGACTCTGTCTCCCTATAAGAAGAGCATTATTTTGTAACTTTCAAAATAATACTATCTTCCATGGAATTTGAAGTATAAAATTTCAGTAAAGATTTGGATAACTCTTATTTGTCTTCAGTTTCCAATCTCTTATGACTGTAGTCTGAATCCTGTGAAATTATTGCTTGGATCAGCACTCTCCTTTCCCCTAAATTGCCTAATAGCGTTTGTTGATCTGGATTTATCTTATTCTTGGAGCTGTCTTCTTGATTGCCAAATATCTCTGGTTAATGCATACCTGTATAAAGGTAACACCTGGTTTTTCTACCTTTGATCATTCAGATAATTATTGCTAGCTGAAGAATGAAATCCAAAGCATTATACTTGAAGACCAATAATAAAGGTTAGGCTTAGTCAGGAGATATAGTTCAGGAACAGAATACAGGTAGCCATTGTAACTTTGAATGGTCACTAAACAAAATGTTGTAAGTTGAGGACTACCTATACTTTTATAGATTTTTCAGGGGGGGAGGGAGACAAAGGCAGTATCAGTCACAGTTCAATGGATAATCCATAATTCACATGACGATGCAGATCTTATTAGCAATATATAGATCCTCACTGAGCTAATAATTATGTATTCTGAGCTAATAATTATTTATTCCACTGGCTAATCAGCCAGTGGAATAAATAATTATTTAAACTAGCTAGAGATAAAAGGAGTATTAAACCAAGGCTGAAAAGATCACTATAGCAACCAGTTATCTCTGGAATTTGTTTTTTGGGGATATTAGATATCTGCATACATTGCAGAAATTACAATAAACTCACACAACACAGCAACTGATTTCTAACTTCTTACCTCACATGACCTCAAGAAATACATAAATCTTCAGGACAGCCAAATGTGCCCATAAGAATCCAATTTCCAGTCTTAATCCTGTGCCAAGAAACCTAATGATTGAGTAGCAAAGGAAGCCAAATGTGTAATTCCCTCCCTCTTATACAGAGGTGTTAGAAAGGAAGGACTTATATTGTTTACTCTTCTAAAACTGAACATTTATCAAGGAACAATCATTTTGTATTTAGCAAGATTTAATATTTGATGCTTTAAAAAGCTGATTAACTTCCCTGCCAAATAATTAATATGCGGCTACAGTAGGTGGCAGGTGTTGCCTGTCACTTACCTGTCAAACTGCTTTCTTGTTGATGTTATTTCTCTGTGCACTTTGTTAATTTTTAAAATATTCAGTGATATTTAGTGCAAAGTAATGTTAACCATATTTTGCACACAAACTGCTATACAGTCACAGTCGCTAAAATAAGACATTTTACATCCACTTCTCATTAAACAACTGCACACCATTCTAACAACCAGATTGTTAGGCAAAATGTTCCTAAGGGAACATGTGACAGAGAGAGAGAGATATTGAAAAGTCAATAGTTTACTGCCTTTTCATTCAGATGAAGTTCTCTTGTAACTATGTCAACATTACTTTCACTCCAGTGTGCCTTGCAAGGCAGATGAAATTTGGTCAGAAATGTGTCCATTGGTTGATTTTTTAAAATTACCATTTATTACTGTCATATTTGCAAATGATTGCTAATCAAAGGAAGATGCTAAACAAGGAATGAATGTAAAACCTTTTCAGGATCTGCTAAAGAAGGGAATTTTATGCAATGTCAGTCCAAAAAAGGAGGTAGTAGTTATTCTGGATTGATTAAATTGACTACAAAAGCATTTTCTTACTAAAGGATAAAGGCTAAAGCCAAGTTTTTATAGAACCTATTCTGCTTCCAGTTTCTAGGAAATTTTCAGGTGTTCCTATTTGGAAGTAATCTGTTTCTGCTTGCAGTATAATCTGCATGTACATTGTGTGGGAAAGCTATGATGCTATCTCTGATCACTCCTCATGCAACATGTACCACTGCATACCAAGGCTGGAAAGCTGATCAGACTTCTGGCCCAGGCCTCCCAGTTTCAGTTCACACAGCAAAATAATATCTGCATTCCCAATCAAGCAAATACTTAGCTACAATAATAAAACATGAATAATTTCACCCAGATTGTGAATGTAATCCACAACTACCTGTAGAAGTTTGGGAGCAACACACAAACCATCAGCTAATCCTAAAGCTATCAACTCAACATCAAGAGGGCTGTAGTTGCAGTTCCTTCTGTAAAAGTGCAGGACTCTGTTCTCCATCCTTAGAAGGCACTGTAAAAAACAACAACTAGACAACTAATTAAAAGAAATGTCTTAATGACATGGCCTCGTTTGACATTAGGTATAAAATACAGTAGGTAGTTTTTGGCTTGTTATAATGATGGTCTGGTTCTTGCATTTAACATTTGAGGTGGGAAGTTAAAAGTCCAGAGTCAATTTGGAATCAGGCAGCTTCAAAGCCACATTAAGCTATTAATCTCTGGTTTATGGTTACCACAAAGTGATAGTACAGGTGACTGCAGGTTTCAACTCTGAAAAACATTAAAACAAAAATGTGTGTGTGGGGGGTGTTTCTCAGTTTTTAAAACTAACAACAGTTCTATGTTTGGGTTGTATTAATTCAAGCATAGGTGAATGTTAAATACACAACCCAACTCTCCAATTAAAAAAAAAAGATTCTAAACTCATTTCTAATTTTTATTGGTGAAGAAACTAGAGAGTGAGTGAGTAATAGTTCATCACCTCATCCTAAAGGAAAGTGACAGAAGGCTCAGGAAAAAAAAATACAACCAACATATCCATTTAGATTTTAGACCCACCTGGAGCCTGAAAAATAAAGTGTAACACTAATCACCTCAGCAAGAACCAAGACCTTGGAAATAATAAAGCAGATCCCTGATAGACCACGGTCCAAAAAGAACCAAATCAAGTCGTCCAAGCGCACCTTTGCTCCTTGATGACGCGATCTTCGGGAAAGAGTGTCAACCCTTCGCCAAACAAGGCACCTTGGGAGCCAGGCAGAGACTCCTCGATTGACCTCTGTCATCCTGGGTTGGTCGAGCAACCAGAGATAATCTATGCTCTCCCAGCACGAGTCTCCTCCTTCTCTTTCTCCTCCGCCTCCGCCGTTGCCGCCGCCGCCACTCACGGCGGCGAGAGTTAAAAGCTATTTCACCCGGCGGCCCCGCTGGGAAGAGGAGCGGGAGAAGTAAAGGGAAGGTGCCCCGGGGATTCCCGCCAGGGAGGGAGCTGTCAGCCCCGCACTTCTCCCCTTGCCCGGGCTGAGCAGGTAAGAGGCAGTTGATCCGCTGGGATCCTGAGCGGGAGTCACTTCGGCGAGAGTTTTTGAGGAGCGGGGTGGGGGGCGCAGAATCTTAAAAGCCAAGATCCATCTCAGCCCGGGTCTTTTCCTTCCTTTTTCGCTTCCCCACCAGTGGAGCCAATCGGCGTGTAATCAACTGGGGTGGGGGAGGGGAGGGATCCAGCAACACGTGTCTGGGAGAGTAGCTTTCTCTTTCTTCTCGCAGGGCAGGCAGCGAGGTTTGGGCTTTTTTTTTTCCAGTTTTCACACGAGAAAGCAGCTTCTCCCTCTCTGTTGCCTGGATCCCGGCTTGAAACCTAATCAGTCTCTGTAATCAGGAAGTTGTCTGATCGTCTTAAGACCGTCGCTTAAGACGGAGATGGGAATTCCCAAGATAAGACTTAGATTGTGATCAAATCAACCTCACACACACACACACACACACACACACACGACCGTGTTTTCTGGAGAGAAGGGCTCTCACCTTGGCGCTAAAACAGAGGCCTGTTTCCGTCACGGCCCCGTGGTGGGCTCTGAAAACTAATGCACAAAGACGATCCAGATTAAACAGGAGGGATGATTGCCATTTTATTTTGGGAAAGCCGAAGGCAAACAGATCTCTGTAACAACAGGAAACTAACTGCTGTTTCTACTCTTTGGAGAGGCAACTTGAGTTGCGAAATGGTGTCGTGGTGAGAGTAGCGGAGAGATCTGTGCACTTGATGCTGCATGCACCCATGAACTGATTAAGTCATCAAAGTGTACCTTGTAGCCAGGTGTTTCAAAATGCCTTCCTGGAGTCCTAGAGTCCCTGGAGAACTTTGGGGCGCTCCATGAAAAACTGCTGAGGGGGTGGGTGGGATTCATTTGAATACAATCAAAATTTTCTGGCTAAAACTTTGCTTCTGGATCAGGGGTTATGGGAATTCTTTTTAGTTCCGGGAATTTTTTCCTTAACCGTTTTACAGCCTGAAAAAGTTTGAAAACCCCTGCCTTATAGGATTATGACCTAGGGCAGGCTGTATTGGCCAGTGTTTTGTTTTTGGTTAAGTTTCTAGAAACAGATGTAGAGCTATATAGTTAGATTTGACTGTACACTTGATTTGAGGAATTGGAGGGGAGCCCTTTCATGTTCACTTTTTTTCTAAATTCTTGTCTTTCCAGTGTTGGAAATCTTGTTGCATTTCTTCTGTTCCAGTTCCTGGATTGATTGCTAGTTCAGATACTAAGTGCTTCCAAATGAAAACTTGTGAAATCACTGACAAATGATTGCACAATTTTATGCAGTCAAGAAATTCTCTGAAAATCCTCATTTGTTTTTCCAGCATATTTTTGTCTTTTTTTTGTAAACCTGTGGAAACGTCTTTTTAAAGGGGGGAGTAATATAGCCTTCAGAAAGTTAAATCTTTTTGTGCTATTACACTGACTTTTTAAAAGAAGCTTTTTAAAATGTCAGACAAAGAAATTTGTCATTGTTCTGTGCATATTTCCCTTTGTATCATCACATTTTCTCTTGGTTATCAGCAATTTTTGTATTAAAACTCATTGTCTTAAATATTAAAGGAACAATTAAACATCAGTTAAATGAATATGTTATAGCATTATACTTGTATGCATCTATAATTCACTTTACAAATGTGAAAAACACTTTCTCATGTTGTTTTACTATAATAGAATTAATGATCATGACCAAAAAGTTTAAACATTAGTATTATAAAGGTGAGTGCTTGCAAAAAAAAAATCATTTAAATTGTGTTTTATATACTAATGACAATATAACGAAAGAAACCAAACTGGATCTTAGCACTAATTTAAAAAATGTGTTTGTTTAAATAAAGTGATAAAAGTTACTCCTATGACAAAGGGAATAGGCTGTGATAGGCTAGAAATAAATCAGTGCCTACAGTATGTCAAAGTGATACTCCTTTAAATAGTTAGATAAAGGTTGCGACATGGATAGGATATACTGAAATGCATATTCAAAAAATGCACTGTTTCTAAATAGTATGGAAGTCAGTTACAATTCTACTCAGCTATTTAAGGGCAATTTTTAAATATTAACTGTGGGAACTCTTTACAAGCCCCTGGTGGTTCTTCCACTCCAGTATTTAGAAAACTTCACTTGAGTTATATAAAATTACACAGGGTAAGAAAAATCCAAGTGTAAATCAAGAAGAGAGAAATGTGCAGATGGCGGTAGCCTTTTAAAAGAATTGCTGCAGAAGAAAATAAGACACCTTCCTGGGATGATGTCCCAGAGATCTTACCAGCTGACCTATAAAGGAAGTACTCGGAGTACTAACTATGGTATTTTGGCCATAGCAACTACCCGTGCAGGCAAATGCCACAGACACCTTCAGCATGACACGCCCCTCTGGGCAAAAGGAATCAATTGCTGAGGTAATAAACCAGGCTGCAGTTCTATTGGTGTACTGGATTAGTAGTTGGAGCAGCTGTTTCACTGAAGGGCTACCCCTGCTTTAGTCTTGACAAGTGTATTCTGAAGCCCTTGGATCACAATTCCTTTTTTTAAAATCTTTTACTACTTTATTCATTACATTAGCGGCCTGAAATGTTAGCCTGAGCATGAAATGTGTGGGCGTGTAGTTGCAGGTGGGTTGAGTAAGAAGTGATAAGATGCAGGAAGTGTTATACAAGACCATTCATAAAACACTTAGTGCTAATAGTAAAAACTTGCTGGGGGCGTTGAGCTAATGAATGTATGTAAGGGTGGTTTAAGAAACATCCGCGTTCAAGATGATGCTGGAGTCACGAATAATGTTTTCCAGTTAATTTGGTGGATTATTGCTCAACTTTCCTTTGAACATTGGTCACGAATGGGCACTTGAAGGTTGATCACAGTACGTCCTGGCATAGAGAAGGAAGTGTTCCTCAACTAACACTAACACTAAAGCCTTTCCTGATGTTGGATTAATGTCTGCTTAGTCATTGATTTTGCTTAACCAAAAAGTGCCAAACAGTACCTTCTTGTGGGAAACTTCAAATTTATTGAGCAGCCATAGGGGGCTAGGCAATGTGATAATTATCCCACATCTATGTATAAGAATAATTTTGGGGTGATGGGGTAGGGGAGATGAACTCCATTCTTGCTGATTGCATCCATGCAATTTTGTGTAATGAATGAGGTTTGCCTTTTGTATTTTCTTCTGTCTTTTGTTTGTAAACTTCCTAGACTAGAAAACAGACTTAGAAATACTAATCAAGACCAACTGATTAGTTGAAGTTGAAATTGATCAGTTCCTAAAATGCATCTGTATAAAGACTTAGTATACTTTGTGGGATTTTTAGGGTCCAATCTAATCTGGGCTCTGAGCTGTATAAAAAAGAAATTTAGAGACTGTGCACATGACTAAAGGGGAGTATCTTGACCTTGGTTATACAATCTGGATCAAGTGCTTATGCCAGTTACTCAATGCTTTTGCTAGTGGTTTATTTTGAACATTGTCTGAGCAAGCACCAGATTATGATCCAAAGGAAATAGTTTTTCTTTCCCATTAACAAAACAATTTTATGTTATATTTTTATTCGTTTATCAAAATATAAAATACAGAAATAACAAAAAATAATGGAAAAATAAGGAAGGCAAAGGGAAGAGGAAAAAGTGTAGGGTAAGGTGGGGGGGGGGAAAGCATTGACTGCTGACTACTTTTGGCACAGTAGAAAAAGATGATAATGTACAACCTTTACTTTTATATAGTAATTAATATATGCTGACCATTTCTATAACAACAAACTTATCTAATCAGCAAAACCCAAAATCATAGTTTCATTTTCCCCCGCATCTCAAGCACAAACTCCAAAAGAGGTTTCCAAGTAGAAACATCTGTATTTCTCAAATAAACTACTTAAACAAAAAGTGACATATACTAATCTACCATTGTAAAATGGTAGATCACTAGTTCTGCATGTGTATTTTTGCATGCTTTAGGATAATTCTAAAATAAACAATTTAGGATCAATGTATTGAGTATGACTATAGTACTTAAACCCCATTACCATTACGATCCATTCTTGTAATAATGAGATTGTCCTGTGATTCCTCCATTCTGACTAGAATTCTAGATTGTGATTACAAAGGTTACCTAAGAAACCAGTTGTACTAATATCTTTCATGAAGTATCTTCTCCAATTAGTTTACTCAATGAATCTGGAGTGGAAAGTGATTTGCTGGGCATGTACAGATTCAAAAGTGTTGCTTTTGATCTTCATGTGGAAACTTGGATCTGCAACACACATTCTTTGTTCAGCATTAATCTAAGCAAAGATTATGCAGCACTATGGAACATATATTTCAAGGAGCAAATTTGGTATGGGAATTTAAATCAAAGTACAAAGTATAAAAATATAAAGATCAGCACAGTCTTTACTAATGGCATTCTCTTCCAGATCCAGAAGGTCAGTCAAAAGAGACACATGTACTACTACTACTGCTTTTGATAGGATTCATGAGTTTGAAAACAGACTACTGCCAGCATGTCCCCCATTTAGCCCTAGTTGCCTAATAGCAGAGGCATTGTGGATTCCCACCTCACTTGGCATGTTGACAAGGGCAATTGCATCAGAGACTTGGGCATGGGAGCAGAGAATTCCAAGATAGCCTCCATCTGGTTTCCCATTCCCTGTATGCATCTTATTTAATTAATTATTTAATTCTTTCTAGTAAAGAATATTAAAGTTTGCTTCTCCTTCCACCCACCCACCCACCTCTCATTTTTTTAAAGTAGCAAGATTGTGGACAGGGACTGTTTAAAAAAAACCTGTTGCTTCCTATCTTGAAAAATAGGATTTTAAAAAGCCCTTAATTAAATAAATAACAAAATAAATGTCTACAAGAGAGCTATATCGGCTAATTTATCTTGCTTGAGAAATAAAATTGGAGGAAGGAATACTGACATTGTCCTTGAAACTGTTGAAGTGTTTCCTGGTGGTTTTCTTCTTTAAGATAAGGCACATGGTATTTTTCAAGCACACCAATACAATCCTGTTCCTGACAATATGTATATTTGTTTTTCTTGGCTATTGGTGGCTGGCTAAAATGACTGCCCTACATATTTCTCCCTGCAGAATAAATATATCTTATTTATTGAAGCAGATTATTTCTTTGTCTCTATTGCACATAAAATAAACATATGGTGCCTTGGTTTTATGAACTCCTGTGACTGACAAATTACATGTGCCCTTTATGAAATCTTAAGTTTCTCTCTAGATATCTTCACAAGTAACACCCAAAAACATTGGGAAGGGGTATTTTCTTATACTTTTTTAATAGATAGGCAATAGAAGATATCAATAACACTTTCGAACCATTATAGATATTTTATGGAGTGGATGTTAATGGATACATGTGTTAATATATCCTTAAAATGCATAATGGCATAGTGGAAGGGATTTGAAATTTAAGTCCTGCTATCCAAATACCTGAAATTACACCCAAGACCAACAGAACTGGTGCAAGAGCATTCACTGCAAGTCTGGTTGTGAAAAACAAATAATTGAGATTTACAAACTTTGCCTCTTTCTGACACAAAACAATTACGATACTCGGTTGAGACAACAAAATGGCATAATAGAAGGGATGTGAAATTTAAAGCCTGCTATCCAAGCACCTAACATTACACCCAGGAGCAGCAGAACTTGTGCAAGAACGTTCACTGCAAGGCTAGTTGTGAAAAACAATTAAGATTTACAAAATTTGCCTCTTTCTGACACAAAACATTTATGACCCTCAGTTGAGACAATAAAGTAGCATAATAGAAGAGATATGAAATTTAAAGCCTGCTATCCAAACACCTAACATTACACCCAAGAGAAACAGAAATTGTGGCAGAGCATTTGTTACAAGACTGGCTGTGAAAAACAAATAATTTAAATTTATAAACTTTGCCTTTTCCTGACACAAAACCAGTGGTGGGATTCAGCCAGTTCGCACCACTTCGGGAGAACTGGTTGTTAACTTTCTGATAAGTTTGGTGAACTAGTTGTTGGAAGAGATCATTAGGGCAGAGAACCAGTTGTTAAATTATTTGAATCCCACCACTGCACAAAACATTTATGATATTCAGTTGAGGCAATGAGGAAACTCCATGGGCCAAAAGCAGGTGAAAGGTAAAAGCAATGAGAACTGAGTACTACGTGTTGGTCATTTGCCACTGGAGATGTGCCTAACCCATTACCTACAGGCGTTTACAATCTTGTGACATAAAGCAAAACATACAAAATAAAATGGGTTGGTGTGATTCCAAGAGATTGTGATTGGGAAGCTCTCTATAAAACTGAAATGAACTACTTTCTGCATGAACTGTAGTTCAGTAGCTCCACTGCTGTCGCCTTATCCAATTGTAGTTCATCTCCTCATTTGCCTGCTGTCTTCCAATTAGGTATTCTATGAAAAGACACCTTGCAAAGATGCTCCAAGAAGAAGAAGAAACATCCCCTAGAATCATCAAAAACCAGGATCGAGGATGGGCTTGGATGGTCTTAGTAGCTACAGTGCTGGTTCAAGGTCTAACACTGGGTTTTCCTTCATGCATTGGAGTCTTCTTCAAGGATCTTCAGCATGATTTCCACGCTACCAATAGTGAGACATCATGGTTCCCCTCCATCATGACAGCTGTCCTCCATGCAGGTGGTGAGTATTTTGTTTTTATTGATAAACTTTCTTAAATGTCATCGAGGTTAGAACCATGAAAAGAGCACAAGATCGATTACTAACTAGCAAATAATGTTCTACCAAAGAGATCTACCAAAGGTATGTTTGCTACATGGTTCTACTTCTTGACACAAAAATAAATCCTCCTTCCTAATCTCCAATAGTATTTTCCTCTTCCCCCCAAAACCAATTTCTATGTGTCATCTATAACATCATGAACAATCAATAGATTGTGGGTTCTGACTGAGTTCCATATAGCTGGCTGGCTGATTGGCTGTCTATGTAACTATGTTTGTCCTGTCTTTATTATTTTTATAAACAACTCATGGTGGACATACCTAATACTCTTTCCTCCTCCTATATTCCCAGCAACAATCCTGTGAGGTGGATTGGACTGAGAAAGAGCCAGCTTTCATGCCTAGAATGGACTTTGAATTCGCAGATTCTTGGTGTCATAACCGTTAGTCCATACTGGCTCTTTTTAATTGCTTAATTTAAATTAAAATTGTTTTTAATTTCTATTTTATTTGCTGCTTTTTCAAATAAGGTCAGAAGACTGATTAATTTTAATTGCTTAATTTTTTTAATTGCTGCTTTTTCAAGTAAGGTTAGACCAGAAAGCTGAGAATGAAGAGTCCATATTGAGTTAATATGTGCATATTTTATCATATAATTGAGAGACAGTTTGGTGTAGAGATTAAGGCATCAGAAATTATATTGTGAACTCTACTTCCCACCTTAGGTACAAATCCAGCTAGGTGACTTTGGGTCACTCGCCTCACGTGATCTCAGCCCTAAAAAGAAGGCAGTGGCTAAACATTTACATACACTCTTTCTCAGTCATCTCTCTTTCTCACGTACATACTTAAAGTTGTTTTAAACAAAATATATGTATTGGCTTTCTTTTCAAGGCCACTCTGTGCTCTGAGCCTGTGAGAGAAGTACTAGAATTTCAGCCAATGGACACCACCCTTCACACGCCCTTGAGTTAAAGAGGAAAGTATTAAGCCAACTAAAACTATCTGGGCATGTTTTTTTCTATCCGACAAATCTTTGCTACAGTCATTGGCCAATTTAAAATAAGAAACAAACCAAGGGGGGGAAAAACATTGACACAAAAATCCATTGGCAAGATCCAGATAAAGAGATTGAATTGCTAAACCAATTCTTAAAGATTCAGTTGATGCACTCAACCTGCCACATCATAAAATTGGGCCACATTCGGCCGCTCATCCATTGAACCATTTTGCTGAATTCTTCTCGCATGTTAGAGATAGGAGGAAAATCATATCAATGTTGTCTCTGTGGTTCCCACAGCCTGCCTTTAATGTGCACTCAGAATAGCGCTGTACTCTGCTATTGTGTCACAGCACATCTAGCGGGCCAGTTGAACAGAACCAAGCTTAACTGCATTATTTCAGGGCTCTTCTAGGCATTGTGCTCTTGGGGACTTTTGTATCAGGATAATGGGGAAAACACTACGGTACTTGCGTTTCCAAACATCTGAAATGAGTCCAGACTGCCTCAGCAGTTGGCTAACAATGAGATGGAGGTAATGTTACGAAGAAAGTCCTCTGTGAATAGTTAGTGTAATATACTTGTGCTGTGGCAAGCAGGATATGTGGTTGAGCCTTAAGAGTAATATTTACCTGACAATAAGATACATCTGGTATGTCAGTCAAAAACAGAGTTTTATGAGTGATATAAATACCTTAACAGAATGAGCAATATAATAAATGATAATACAGCAGATATATCCCCTGTGCCATAAAGGCAGATCCAATCTTCCAAATTATGAAATTTATTCTCTTAAGATTGCTGAGGAGAAAACATTAAGACAAATTGAGGGAAAGGCCCTACAAAGTGGGTTGATGTAAAACTTAATTGATAGGTTGGAAAATATTCATTTCCCTCCCCACAGGACCACTGAGCAGACTATGAGTAGTCCATAGACATAATTGTTCTATAGATCTAGTTTTATATTGCACGCACTGAAAAATTATTTAAAATAACTTCAGAAAAGAAACAAATATATGGGATAAGCATGTTAACTTTTAAAAAATTAAGGGTTGCATTTTTGTTGAGAATATACAGTTGGGGAAAAAGTGACCATTGTCTCAGGCAAGCAGTGTTAGTGGTAGCAACAAAATTAGTGAGAAGACAGGATAGAGAAAGGCAAGAACAGAACTTTAGCTGCATCAGAATGAATTCCCTGCCCATCAATGGGTTGCAATCCATGGAGATGCATATTTACACTCCTCAGAAAAGCAGTAGACTTGCTAGAATATAGATGGTCAATTGCAGTTCCTGCTTGTAGCTTGTTATTATTGTAATTATTATTAGGCTTGATTGCACAGTCAGCCAGATGCTTTTATGGCTGGTTGGATAGTCACCCAAACATTTAGACTGGATTTGGCATTTTACCTATTGAGTTCTTCCCAAGAACTTAGGATAGGCAGATGTTCTTGTTTGTTGATGTTAAAGATATCATCACAGGATTATTACCTGTATGCCATCCAACTCTCAATGACTGTGGGTGGCTCACAGCAACCAAAGAAATCAATATAAAATAAAATAAAAACATTGAAAAATAAAATGGTAGTGCTTATGAACTATCTAGGAGCTATGCCTATTAGGCTTTATTCCTATGCTTATAAATGTTTGAAGAGCTGGTTGGGCCCTGAATAGTTTAACAGTGTATTTTGCACACCTGCAAGATTTCATTAGCTTCTTATTCCATCAGGTAGCAGGAATACCTGGTTATTATCTCTTTTATAAGTGGGCCTGTGATAATAATATTGCGTCAGATCTTTAATCACTGGTGTTGTTATGCTGACAAGGAAAGGATTATGTTCTCTACTGAATTGGGAAACTTAGTGAAATATTTCATTTGGTAATGATTTCTTTTGCCAATTAGCCTATAATAGGCTTTGCTTGCTCTTATATAACACATGTATGATATCATTATTAAACAATTGCACAATAGTACAATGTGAGCTGTTTCTATTGACATTGCTCACTACCAGGAAAGTACCACACAGTGTTTTTGATGAATTTGCCGGTCATCCCAAAACTAACATTTGATGCTTTATCTTGAAGTCCACCAATACCCCAAATTTCACCTTCCCTTTATCATGAATTTTTGGAAGCTTTATAGCTGACGAGATTCTTTTTTGCAGTTTAGTAAGGTGGACTAGATAGTTAAAGAAGATAGACTTTTTCTAAATGGAAATTACCCAGAATTGCTGGAAGTCGGGCAGCAAATACATTTAAATAGTAATAGTAACAACATTTGATAAGGAAAAAAAAATGTCTGGATAATGGAGATTGCAATATCTGGAGACATCAGAATAGAGGAGAAAGAACTGAAAAATCCCAAAATATAAAGGCCTGAAAGTAGAAGTAGAATGACATTGGCAAAAGAAAGCAAAGATAGTATCAATAGTAATGAACACCATGGGTGCAACTCCAAAATATCTGGAGTACCATTGAACACCATCAGCATTGAAAAAATCATCATGAGTCAATTACAAAAGGCAGCTTTACTTGGAACAGCTTACATCCTGTGATGGTATCTTTAACATCATCAAACAACATCTCCCTATCCCAGTTCTTGGGATGGACTCAGTAGGTGGACAGAAATATCAGATCCAATCTAAACATCTGGCTGACTATGTGACCAACCATAATAATTATTATTATTATTAAAAATGTAAAATAAAACAGGTAATGCAGGTAATAACAAGACCTGGCAATGGCTAAGAGCAGGAATGTTGACATAAAGGAACTAATTCTGGCTACATAAGACCAAGCCTTAAGAACAAATGCATACAAAGCCAGAATTAAGAGAAATAGATAGGAAATGCCGCCTCTGAAATGAAAGTGAAGAAACAGTGAGCCACCTGGTTAGCTGCTGTAAGATGATCACACAGACTACTGTAAACAATGACATGACAAATTAGTAACAATAGTGTATTGGAAGATCTGCAAGAAATACCAAGCAAGAACTGGTAGGACCATAAAACAGAGAAAGTAATAGAAAATGAACCTAAAGTGCTCTGGGACTTCAGAATTCAAACAGACAGGTGCTTGCCGCAATACACATCAGACTTAATAATTGTTGACATGAAAGACAAAAAAGTCTGCGTAATGAATGTGACAGTACCTGGAGACAACAGAACAAAAGAGAAGGAAGTGGAGAAGATAACAAAATACAAAGATCTGCAAATAGAAATAGAATGACTGCGGCAAAAGAAAGCAAAGGTAGTACCAATAGTACTGTAATAGGTGCTTTGGAGGCAATCTCAAGACAACTGGAGCAGCACTTGAACACTAGCCGCATCGACAAATTCACCATCAGTCAATTGCAAAAGGCAGCTTTAATCAGAATAGTTTACATTCTGTGGCCATATCTCTAACACCATAAAACATCAACATCTGTCTATCCCAGATCCTTGGGAAAGTCTTGATAGGTGGATAAAAATGCCAAATCTAGTCTGAATGTCTGGCTGACTGTGCAGCGAACAAAACATATAAATCAGCGATATAATGAAGAATAGGATCTGAATATCAATAATCAGCGTTAAAGGACCAGCCTTTCTAGGTTTGAATCACAATGGATCAGCCTTGACTTTGGTTGATCCCTAATTCACAGTCAAAACATCTTGTCTTGTGCATGTGCTTCCAGAGCCCACATGACTGACTTGATTATATAAATTATTGAGGAGGAAGAGATATTTAAACTCCACACTGATTAATCATGCAAGTGGATAATGCTAAATTGTGAAGGCGAAAACATGATTCTTAGATTTCGCTAAATAGCCTCCTCAGGGGTGGGTTCTACTTATCTTCCCTACCGGTTTGGAGTTGCACTGGAAGTGTGCACGCTCGTCACTTCTTGGTGAAAACCCTCTGTGAATGTGCAGAAGGCTTTGCACATGCGCAGAGGGTTGTTTTTCGGCCGGAGGACTGATTTCCAGCTGGAGGACCAGTTCGGGGGCATGTCCAGCCAGCCATCGCTGCCAGTTCGGTAAGTGGGTGGAAATTCCCGCTACCGGTTCTAGTGAACTGGTCTGAACCGGCAGGAACCCACCTCTGAGCCGCCGGATCTTTAACATTTAATAATAAAAGATAGAAAGGTATATCAGAAAAAAAAATCCTATTTTCTGGCCATTCAGATAGCAAAACAGTTAAGAACCTAAAAGATTGACTGGAATGTAATACTGCTTAAAAAACATTTATTGACCATATTAATCTAGGATTGCCAAGTAACTAGAACAAAGCATTAGTTAACCTTTGTGCCATAACAAGCCTAGGTAGAGGTGGGTTCCTACCGGTTCTATCCAGTTCTATAGAACCGGTAGTAACTCCACGATGATGTCATGGAGCCGGTTCTGTTGGTTTCTCTGTGGGCGCTGCCATTTTGGATTTTGTTTCTGCGCAGAAGCTAGTTTTTGACTACCGCACGCACGCTCAAGGCACGACCCTGAGTGCAAAAGATTCAGAACCCACCTGTGAGTCTTAGCTGTCATGCCTTTATGATCTCCAGGTGGAATGGTAATTCTTTTTCAGAGACACACCTTGTTCTTTTTGGGTACAAAAAGGATTCATTTCAGCCTGTTATAAATTATGATGACATTTCACTTCCCATTCACCCTCCTACTTTCTGATGGTAACTCCTAAGACAATCATACAAAGAAGGAAAACTGGATGTAATTGAAGTACATTTCAAAAAAGTATCCTTGAGATACTTATAAAAATTAACTATGATGTCTTTGTATGCTGCTCTAGATACGTGCCTAGATAGTTCACAGCTTGGTTATATTAATAATAAGTTATTCATTAGAGAGCCGATTTGGAGTAGTGGTTAAGGCACCAACTGGGAGATGGTGACTTCTAGTCCTGCCTTAGGCATGAAAGCTGGTTGGATGATTTTAGGCCAGTCACTCTCTCAGTCCTTCAAAAGAGGCAATGGCAAAGCACTTTTGAAAAACCTTGTCAAGAAAAAAAAACCTGTAGGACCTTATCCTTTCTAAGAATTAGACAAAATTAGACAGAAGAAAAACAATTACCAGTACTGAGTAAATAAATATTAGTAATAAGAATTTATCTACAACAAATTACTGTTCAGAACTTCTTTCTTCCATCTCAGGATCACATTTATCTTAATTTTAGATTCTTGTTAAACAAAATGTCTTTATTCAAATTATTTTCCTGCTTCATCTCAAGTGTTTTATGTCAGTTATACTGATCTTGCTCCTTATTTGGCACAATTTATTCAAATTGATATTATGTTCAGATCCCCTTCCGTGCTCTCAGATTATTTCTTGCTTTTTAAAAAAACATGTGACTCATCCAATTTGTCTTCTGAACTTTATCTGAAACTGGCATCCACACCATTCTTTCTTTCCTCTTCTACATGTGGCCACATTTTCAAATTTCAGATTCCCAAATACCCTTAACATTCAGATAGGCTAAACATGGATTAAGAATAGACATGCTAGTACTCTATATAAGATGTTTTTGGGTTTTTTCCAAACACAAGATTACTTTATCTTTCTTCAGAATTCTATTTTTATGTAACACAGCTTTGACTCTGTTAGCAGCAGCAGAAACAAATGTGCAGGGAGGAGCATAGAACATAATGGGGAGGTGTTGAATGAGGATAGGGAAGGCGCAGGTTTGTGCTTGTCCTTCATTATGGAAACTCACTGACATGATTAGTCATGTTTTCTCAGCCCAACCTACCTATTCCAGGTTATAATTGTTGAGATAAACTGAAATGAGATATAAATCTAACAAATGCAACTATTTACCTATGCTGATCACTGTACTTTTTTGAAATTGAATCTGAAATTTATTTTTAATGTTCCCTTCTCAGGTCCCCTTTGTAGCATTTTGGTGGAACGCTTTGGCTGCAGGACCACAGTCATGGTGGGAGGCCTGCTCAGTGGAGTGGGCATGGTTGCCAGTGCTTTCTCCAACTCACTTAGCGAGCTTTACCTAACAGCCGGATTCATCACCGGTGAGTATAGTAAAAGTACAGTGGGATGGTTTGTATGATTTCCTGTTTGGTTCCTTTTCAGGGTTTATATTCCTGCGTAGGGTCTAGGTGGACTTTTAGTCTCCTACCGTTGGCCATGCCTCCTTCTCCCCCAGGGTTACTCCTCTGACATTTCTCCTCAGCTGACACGCCTCTAGTTGTTCGCCCTGGCCAATGGGCCACGGCCCCTCTGTCTCACACGCTTTGGCATGGCTGATTCGCAGAAGGAGGGTTCGTCCTGGGATTTTTGCCGCCCAGAACAATTAGCTGCCAGCAGCTATAAGCCAAAATGCTTGTAAGGAGAAGGAACGGGGTGGTGGTGTGTGTGGAAACAAAGAACAGGAAGGGAAGAGTGGGGGGAGGGGTGGTAAGTACTCCAGCTTCATCCAAAGGGAAGGGAGAGAGAGGGGGGGAGACAAAGAAGAGAAAGGAAGAAAGAGAGAGAGAGAGAAGGGAGACAAAGAAAAGGAAAGAAAGAAAAAGAAAGAAAGAAAGAAAGAAAGAAAGAAAGAAAGAAAGAAAGAGAGTGGGAAGAAAGGAAGGACCACAAACCCTGGCACTAGAGACAGCTTCAGAGGATGCTTTGAAACAGCACAGCAATCCAGGGCTGGAAGGAACCTTGGAGGTCATCCAGTCCAACCCCCTGCTCCAGTAGGAGAAAGGAGTTTACTAGGCAAGGCTGCCATACAGAGGAAGGCAGAGATAGTCCTCGACTTATGACAACAATTGAGCCCAAAATTCTGGTTACTAAGCAAGAGCATTGTTAAAGTGAGTTTGGACGCATTTTACCCAACCCATCCTCCAACAGTGGATGTCAATCACTGTGGGCCAGATTCAAAATTTGAAAGCAAAAGGCCTGCTGGATTACCGGTGATTGACATAGAAGTAAAGGAAGGGTAAAAGTACCCCTCGACTTACTGTATGTCCACCATTGAGCCTTGAATTGGCCTACCATTGGCCACATTGCAAATGGTGATAGATACTCTATGTATGGATTGTGATGCTGATTCAGATTTTCAGCAGCCTCAGTAACATTAAAAAAGCTCATCTCAGTTATCTACAATTACGTTATCCATGGTTGCTACTTCAAATGTCATCAAAGGTGTAGTGTTTTTAGTAGGAGATGGGGTAAAATTGTTTCAGAAACCTCTTGAGATTTAATAATCAGATATATTCTTATTGGGATTAATATTAAGTAATGTAGATTAAGAGTATTGTTCATAGCCCACCTTTGTTCTAAGTGGTGCCCCCAAAATAATTCATTTAATATACCGTATATTTCGGAATATAAGACGCACCTGAGTATAAGACACACCTTAGTTTTTTTGGGAAGGAAAATAGGAAAGAAAATCTGCCTACCAGGTATTCATCTGGCTAGCGTCCTTAGTCTGGTCAAATCCAGCACATTATTTTATCCCCTGGTTAGGACTGAAAAATAGCTTCCAAAGCACAGCTGATAGAGAGAAGCAATGAACAAAGCCTGCAAAGACTTAGGGCTGAAAAAAAAGGTTCTTCGGAGGGAGTAGTAATGAAAAAAGTCTACAAAGATCATTTCACTCACCTCGTTAGGTCTGAAAAAAAGCTTTAAAAAGCTACATTCGGAGTATAAGATGCACCCAAACCATCAGCCTCTTTTAGGGGGGAGAAAGTGCATCTTATACTCCGAAAAATACGGTACTTTAAGGTAAGTGAATTCTGATTATCATAAAAATACATATACAGAAATGAATAAAACAAATGTTATCACTGCAGATTCATATATTTTTTTTCCCTTTTTTAATTTAAAGGCCTGGGATCGTCTTTTAGCTTCCAAGCAAGTGTCACCGTACTTGGTTATTATTTTATACAACGGCGAGCATTAGCCAATGCCCTGGCCTCCACCGGGGTTTCCCTTGGCATGACACTGTGGCCACTAATTTCCCAAAACCTGCTTGATGTGATGGGCTGGAGAAACTCATTTCTAATCTTTGGGGGAGTGTTGCTGAACTGCTGCGTGTGTGGGGCTGTGATGAGGCCAGTCCCAGGTAAGATGACTGCCCTTTCACTGAAATCTTGTTCCAAACAGTCAGCTGGAGGAGTGCCCAATGGTAACGCTTCGCATCCTAAAGATCAATGTCAGTCAAGAACTACGTGTTCCCAGACCCTGAAGAAGTACCTAGCTTTTGATATTTTCTGCAAGAACAAAGGCTACCAAATCTATACCATTGGAGTTACCTGGATGGTGATGGGTTTTGTGCTGCCTCTCGTGTACTTGGTGCCTTATGCCATCTTGAATGGAGTGGAGGAACAGAAAGCAGCCCTCCTAATTTCCATTATCGGATTCATCAACATATTTATGCGCCCAATGGCAGGCCTTCTCTCAGGCCTTAGTGTCTTCACTGGCAGGAGGATCTACCTCTTTAGCGCAGCTGTGATGTTCAACGGCCTGAGCAACCTCATCTGTGCTTTTTCAGCTGACTATCGTATTCTTGTCCTCTACTGCTCGGTCTATAGTGTCTCCATGAGTGTCATCGGTGCACTTCTCTTCCAAGTGTTAATGGACGTAGTGGAAATGGACAGGTTCTCTAGTGCCTTGGGTCTTTTCACCATTTTGGAAAGTATCACCATTCTTATTGGACCCCCTCTTGCAGGTAAGAGGTATACAGGAATTTGGCCCCAGTGGTACCTGTTGGCACAGAGTTTGCATGTAATCAGAATTCACTTTATTGTAGCACTTAAGAGGCCATTTGTGCCATCAATCAGATGGCTATCTCGCTTCCACTTGAACTCATGCAGTGAAATGTAGGCCACCATATTGCTTAGTTTCATGCTCCTTTTAGCATTTGTGGTACAATTCTCTGCAGAATGATTACTACAGCTTTAAATGGCAAGTAGGAAGGTTTTAGGGATTTAAGATTATAGCAGACAGTATAAAAAAGGGAATTATATAGGAGTAGCAACCCAATAATTAGCAAACAACTTTCCTTAACAGAACATCTAGCCTTTATCTTCTTTTGCTTTTAGCTCTCTTATCTACCTTCTTGATCTTCATAGCTCTTGCCATAGTCAAATTCTAGTCCAGTAAATCTCTTATTCATCTTTCAGTTGTTGCTAAATAATCTAAACCCCACAGTGATCCAGGTTTGTCAAAAATGTGAAGAAAACAAGCCTCAGACCAGCCATGGCACTCTGGTGATTATCCATTGTTTCAATAAAACAAGGGAATCATAAGTATAGAAGTTACAAAATATTGCTTTAATTCTTACAATTAACATAGCATATTCTGAATGTAAAAATAAAGTTCTGATTACCATGGAGCGAGTCACCAAATATCAGTTGCAATACAAGGGTGGGTTATGGATCGTTTTGCTGCTGGTTCGCTCAGGGTTGCGCCTCGCACGCACGCGCACAGCAATCAAAAAATAATAATCCAAAATGGCAGCGCCCACAGAGACATAGGAGGAACCGGCTTTGTGACATCATCACCGAGTTACTACCGGTTGTAAAGAACTGGTTAGAATCGGTAGGAACCTATCTCTGTTACAATACAATAACAATAGCACTTAGACTTATATACCGCCTCACAGTGCTTTACAGCCCTCTCTAAGTGGTTTACAGAGTCAGCATATCGCCCCCAACAATCTGGATCCTCATTTTACTGACCTCGGAAGGATGGAAGGCTGAGTCAACCTTGAGCCTGGTAAGATTTGAACTGCCAAACTGCTGACAGCTGGCAGTCAGCATAAGTAGCAGTCTAACTACTGTGCCATCTCAGCACTTCCTCCCTCCCTTCCTTGCAATTGTATCCTTTGCTCACCAAAAAAATCTAATTTTTTTGGGAAAATTTATACTGGTGAAATTTTAAGCATTTTTACTCATAAATAAGTTCTGAGGAATTCTGTGAGTCTTTCTTCTTGGTGAGCATGCTCATACTTACAAAATATGTTACAATACTTAGACAAAAATATCTATTAATTAAATAAGCAGAGATTAAAATTATTATTTAACAACAAATGAAATACATTAGTTTCCTTTCTACCTGTACAAATTAACTTTTAAACACATTTGTTAGTTTAAGTTAGTTTAAATGTCTCCTAACATGTTTAATTTTGAAATGAATACATATTTTATATAATTTAAGAACTTTTGTACAAAATTTCACAAAATGGTAGAGATACATCGATCCATTATAATTAATCAGCTGGATCCAAAGGGATTTTGATTCTCTTTAGAGTGTCTGCTTAACAGAAGGGGCAGGCATTTTTCATCAATTTTTCCTACGGTACTTATAAAACATACATCAGGAGTCTATACAAACCCTATGGAAAAGATTTTGATATTTCTTATAGTGTAGTAGTGGATGGTGAGAAACACTTTTCTGATATCCAGGCAATTTCAGTATCTGAAAGCATTGGGAAAGCAGCATGTTAAATTTATATGCCACAAATCGTTGTTGTTTTTTTCATTCTTAAAATACAGTTGCCTGTATAATTAGCAAATTATGATACTGTATGCTTTGTATTAAAATATACTGGAAATGAGGGGAACCTGCAAAGAACAAACATCTGAAGGGATCCAGAAACTGCTTCAGATAAGAAGCAGCTCTGATTTTCTCTACATGGATTGCTGTGGAAAATTGTTGGAGAATTATATTTACCAGAGAGAGTTAATAAGTTGCATTGATTAAATGGACATTTACCTGTTTAAATGGGACACAGAATAATTGAAGAGCTCAGGATAAATCTAGGTGGCAACTGCAGCTTTGTATACTATCAGTTAATACTGACAGTAGAAGAGTCAGAGATGGCAAAAAGAATGTGAAAGTAGGGGAAAGCAAAGGTAATTAGAATCACAATGATTCTGGGCCAACAGTTATATTGAGTTTCTTATATTTATTGATGCTCTTCTGCCAAATGTAGAAAACCTGTTACTGACTTCATGGGTTGGGCTAGTCTAGACCAGAATTCATAGACCATTTTACGTATTGATCCCTTGGTGGCTGAGTATTTAAGATATCCTGATGTAATGTATGTTTTTTTATAGTCATGTATCTTTTCTGTTTCAGGTCTTCTTGTGGATGTTACAGGACACTTTAGTTATGTCTTCTATGCTTCCAGCTTCTTCATGGTATCAGCTGCTCTGTTCATGGGTCTTAGCTTTTGCACACTGGAAGCCAAAAACAAATTGAAAGAAACTAATATGCCACACCCTGAAGATCTCTCCAAAGGAAAATACACAGAAGTGCCAACTGAATTTGTGCCTGCGAAAAACAGTCCTCCAGAAGTAATCTATATAACAAGCATCTGAATGCAAAGGAGCTGAAAGAATATTGTATTATGCAAAAATGCAAAAGCTAAGGCACATCACACGAAGAGAAGTGCCTCTTTTTCATGCTCGCTTCCTTCCTGATACAATGGTCTACTCAGCTGGGTTTGGTTCAGATTTCTAGAGAAATTATCCAGATAGGAAGATACCCAAGCACTAAGGAGCACTTTAAACACAATGTACAGGTTGCAAGTCTTATGACAGCATCTGATATTACTTGAAGCATAACAAATTACTGTTATCAGATTTTCTTACAGACTCTTAGTAAAAAACAGGACATTCACCTTTTTGGTTATTAATTATCTTGTTCTCTAAAACGAGCAAACTGAGCATAATATTGCTTATACAGGACTTTTGGTTTTGGAGGAATCTATTGGTAGCAGTTAAGCTTATTTTGAAGTCAACTGGTGGACTTCTTTCCCGGTATGAGTGCAGAATTCTTATTTATTGATCTCTACTGCTAGTTTGTTGAATGTTAAGCAGAATTGTTCATCCCCGTTTTATAATTTGAGGGCATTTTCTAGAGGAATGTATCATGCTACTTAAAGCAACCTGAGTGGAATTATATGCACTGCTGTAACCAAAGTGAATATTTTCTGCATTTCAAGGCCTTTTATGGAGACAATAAAGTTTCAATACTGAAACTACAAGTTAAAGTGGACAGCTCCAAAGTGCCTATGCATTAACCAATAGTGTCTTATAATTTTTTTCCTCTTCGAATATATGTTGCTGGAAAGAAAGTGTCATGACACTTTCTAGAGCTGTGGTGGCGCAGTGATTAGAATGCAGTATTGCAGGCTAATTCTGCTTACTGCCAGCAGTTCAATTCTTACTGTCTCAAGGTTGACACAGTCTTCCATCCTTCTGAGGTCAGTAAAATGAGGATTCTGATTGTTAGGGGCAATATGCTGACTCTGTAAACTGCTTAGAGAAGTCTGAAAAGCTTTATTAAGTGGTAAGTCTATGTACTACGTCATGACCATACAGTGAGGTGGACATCTTATTTTTGCGGGACCAGTAGATCCTATCACTTTCGAAATGTCAGTACGGTACAGGAAGTCATTTGTGTTCTTGTCTTCACTGGGATATAGTAGGCTTCCATGGTCTCTGTAGAACCAAATCTTTACATATATAAAGATACGTATAGGAGAAAAGAAAAAAAATCTTGTAGGTTCACATGAAATTAGGCGCTAGAAATGCTGCTTCTCTCAGGGAATAGGTTGAAACAAAGACCATCTCTGTTCTGGATTGGAATTCTCAACAAAACTATACAATTAAGAGGATGGCATTTCTCTTAAATTTGTTTCTTTTTTACTCTGAACATGATATTCTTTGCCTATTTCTTTTTTTAAAAACAGCAGTATTTATATTGGAACATGAGTATGTTTCAACCCAACCAAGCTTACTTGCTTTTGACAGTTCAGATTTTCAATTCATATTCTACTGTTCCATTTCTAACCACTCTGTAAACATTCGCCTTAGTTAAGTCTTCTGAAATCCATACTTGTTTTTAATGAAAGAAAATATTGGCTAGGAACTCAAGCACTTTAAAACATATAGACTCAAAAGAGCAGATGTTGAAATGAAGTAAGAAGGAAGTCACAGCCCTACTGATCAACCTAAAAAAATTGACTTTAATCTGTATGAATTGAAATGACAGGAATGCAGGATTGGCCCAAAGCGTATTGGTGTCCGGAAGCATTAAAATTAGCCCAAGATTACTTTGCTCTTTGAATAACTGGGGTGGGGTGGAAGAATTTTCTAGAATTGGATGAGTGAAACTGAACACGCAGATGGCATGTCCACAAACATGGTTTGGAAAAACCCTACTCTGAAAGTCAGACCTCCAAACTTTTTAAGTCTGGATGTGTTTTTTTGCAGCGTGATACAATGAAAATAATCTTGTGTATGTGAATTTCTGTGAACATAGTGTATACAGAGTAGAAAGAGGAGGAAAATCTATCTGCATAGGATAAACAAAATGTATTTTCAATCTTAAACACACTTCAGTTATTAAAAGCCTACTACCAAGGTTAGAGTGTGACAATTCATGAATAATACTTTGACCTAGCCTGTCAATAGCCTGTCTATAATACTAAGTGAAAATTTAAAAATCGGTAGCAGTTAAGGGGTTGCTGCTATCTTTATGTCCTACTTTTTAAGATGTTTTGGGGTCATCTGACTGGCTAGTGTAGTGGAAAGAGAAAATTACACTTTAGTCTAAATTCTTTGATTACTTACATTATACAAATCTAAATACCCCAAAGTTCTAATGCAAGAATGTAATAACATTTATTCAATATTAAATACTTCTCACCCACTGAATGGAATCTTTTTTTTGAAAATTATAAGTTATTTGATAGGAAGGTTGGTTAGATGGTTTTGAAACAGAAAAGTGATACCTAGGTAGACTTCTGTCTTAAAGTAATTTGCAATGCCTTAGTTTCTGGATTGTTGTCTGTTTATTACTAGATAACTGCATTATTTACTGGAAATTTTATGGGAAGCCTTTCAAATATCTATGTAAGTCAAATGCACTCAGTAACACTTGCAAACTTGGAAGCACTGAAGTGTATCAGTAGAGAAGCTTTTAAAAGAGAACAAAGAGCCACTGTGCTTGTTTCAGGATTAAGAGACATCTTGTTATTATTATTTTCTGAATACATCATTTGAAAAGGGTCCAAGTCTGCTTTTTCTATTCTTTTTTAATAAAGCCTCTCTACATAAATATTTTTGAAGACTCTGTTTTAGTTTTGCATATGATCACTAAGCTGTAGTGGTGATTGTCTATTATTTATTTTCTACTAAAATTTCAAACAAAAGTTGATAATCATGTTCTGGGAAAGCACACGCCGGTAACATATAGCTTTTACTGAAATAAGTCCAAAAACCTTGTAAGACTTCTGTATTCCCTTACTTGTCAATCATATGTTATTTTTATCCTGTCAAAAATTGGCTCTATTTTCCTTCACTGATGGTCTCATGGCATTTTTAATGATGTTAATCAATAAATTAAAACTAAGAGTTAGAAGATGATACCTAAGGCCAAATTTAGCCCTTCAGAAATATGTCTTTCTCTTCCCTTACAACCATTGTGTAGCTAGTTGGAATACTGTCCCAGAGCTTTGCATTAACTTACAAATTCCTACTTATATTTTGCAGTATCATCGGTCTTTTTGTCCATACCCCACTTCTACCTTTACCGTGTTGCTTTTAGCAGTCAAGCTCATTGTGCAAGTCTTTTCTATTTGCTCACCCAGTCCTAAAACAGAACTGGTTTTTTCTGACTTTGGAAGCTGGGAGACAGAAATGCTCTGCTTTAATTCAATCCCTAAGCCAGAGAATACAACACAACTAGTTTTATTATACAAGACAGAAATTTGGCAAAACTGGAGGGACAACCCCTCCAAGACACTATTTGTGTGCACCTTGATCTTTCATCACTATTTCATAATCCTAACTAGCAGTTAGATTGCTTTTAGAGAAAATACTTATTAAAAAGACAGAACTAAAGTTAGTTTTAAATAGAATGCATGAGTCACTCTGTGTTGAGGAGTAGAGTACCAAACCACCCTCTTCCCGATCTCTTAAGATGCTGATCTGCAGAGGAAGAGAATTGATATATAATCAATTTTCTCTCTACTTTATTGCCAGACTAAGCCTGTTCCTTATGACTGTTCCTTTGGCACAAAAGTTGGTTATTCTAAAAGTTCCTCTAGTTATTTCATAGAAACACAATAAACACTCTGATTATTTATCTGTTCCTAAGTCACCCAGTACTTTTTATTCTGTAAACGACTTGCAAGCTATAGCAAGAGTTTAAAGTCATCAGAAGATAACACACATTTATGCCAGTCCTATAATGCTTTAATTTTCAACAAGGTGAAGTTCAGAAGAAAATTCCTAATTATATATCTATTTTTCTATGGTTCTATGCTTTCCATAGTCAAATCTATATTCTTAATTTCTCCTGCAGTCCCAAAGTTGTTTTTTTACCAACTCACCCCAAAAGGCAACTGGACTGTCTTGGTTTTTTTTCTTTGAAAATGTTTCACTTCTCATCAAAATATTTTCAAAAAAAAGAATGTTTTCAAAGAAAAAAAAACAAGAAAGTCCAGTTGCCTTTTTGAAAAAGCTCCTTTGGGACACCCATAACCTGAATAATTAAGAATCTTTATAGACATTTCTGCTGCAGTCTTAATTCTGTCTCACTCCAGGTTTTTTGACCACTGGGAAGATGAAAATACCTATATAAATGTAATTAATACACTTGCATGCTATTTGGAACACATTATACATTGAATACTTAGCAGTCTAATTCATTTACATTGATGTTTTATTTATTTACATCTAACAGTAAAATGCTGTTCAAAACCAAAGGATGCTAGGGGGCCTGCATTCCATTCTTTCAGAAAAGAGATTAAAATAGTAAAACAACATAATAGCAAATCAAATAAATAAACATTATTGTTCATCAGTGACTATAAACACAATCCAGGATGTGGATTCTCAATTTAGTCCATTCCATTGCTTTTATGACCTGCCTAAAAGTTAATAGGCTGTCATTTGCCACAATAAAATTTAAAGGAGAAAGGAAAAATAGAGAGTTAAGAACTTCTCATCCCGTAACTATTTAAATGATTTAAAGTAAATTTTTATATGGTGCAATTCCTAGCATGACTGTATTCCTATAATTATGTGAAAATATAAAAAAAGCCATTTTGAAAAATTATAAGGTTAGCTGTAATCCAAATGTTAGTTATTTCCTGGACCAGTTCTCTCCCACTCCCCCAAATGAGTCGCTGATGCCCCTGCAATGTACCTTCTAGTGTTTCTCCTCATAGTATTGATACTCTGGATCTAGGAAAAAACTCCATGGGCGGAGAGTTTTAAATGAAGCAAGAAAGCAATGCTTCTATTCCCCCATCCCCAATTAAGCTGAGTAGGACTGTAATTATCGGATTGGGAGGACCTTGCTGAGGTAAAATACTAAGCAGGACCAGGACCTAATTAATACGGTGATACAAACCCACAAGGACATTGTCAGCTAAACTGCTGCCAAGAAAAGTACAGGTATATTAAGTTCCCAGAAGCTTAAGCTCTAATGAAGGAGCCTTATTTTGGACCTCCTCCCAATGCCATCCTATATACCTTCAGCCCTTTCTGCTACGCCCAGGGGTTTGCTTCCAAATAGATCCATTGGAGGGACACCTTGATACAGACCCTTGCCTACTCGTGCTTGGAATAAGTGGCTCTCAGGAGAAGCCTCTTATTCCGATAGCCTCCTGATGAATTTGTCCCAAAGATGCTTTTTCAAGAGGCAACTGGACTTCCTCAGGTTTTTTTTTTTTAAGACGTTTTGTTTCTCACCCAAGAAGCTACTTCAGCTATGACTGGATGGTGGGAAATGGAAGGATTTATACTCCTTGCAGAGAGCTGGTCATTTGCATTATTTTAGAGCAGGGGTGTCAAACTGGGGTGTCCATGGGCTGGATGTGTCATGTGCAGGCCACGTCCACCCCAGCTCCACAAAGAGGGAAATGTTGTGAAACATCACGTGACAGCAATGTGACACACTGAGTTTGACACCCATGTTTAGAGAGTTGCTGAGGCTACCTGAAGGTTTATCTGGGTCGCCAGGGTCACCTGAGTGGTACAAATGGGTGTGGAGTTTTCTTGAAACTGTTGAAAGGACTGTGTTGTAGACTGGAAATAGATGTTGTCCTATCCCTCTCCCTCTGTTGAGAGAGGGTCTTCAAAGACAGTCCTTTCAACAGTTTCAAGAAGACTCCACACCCATTTTCAGTACTCAGGTGACCCTGAAGACCCAGATAAACCTCCAGGTAGCCTTAACAACTCTAGCTAAAAAGAATGTAAATGACCAGCTCTCTGCAAAGAGTATAAATCCTTCTACTCCCCAACACCCTAGTCAGAGCTGAAGAAGCTTCTTGGATGAGAAGTGAAACGTCTTCAAAGAAAAACCAAAGAAGTCCAGTTGCCTCTTGAAAAAAGCACCTTTGGAAAAACAACACGATCCAGGTGGCCAGGAAGACCCAAGAGACTCCATTTCCTTAGGGTCTTGCATAAAAACAGGGTGGAACAATAACTGATGACCTCCTTTTACCGGTCCACAGTAGAAAGCGTCCTCACTTATTGCATTATGGTATGACATGCTGGCTTGACAGCTGTGGATATAAAAACATTACAGAGGGTGGTGACCACAGCACAAAACATCATGGGCTGTCCCCTGATGCCACTAGATGAGATTGCTATCGCTCGCTGCCTTTGAAGAGTGAGGAAAATCCTCAGGGTTGACTCACACCCTGGTCAGCCCTTCTTTACCCTCCTACCATCTGGAAGGAGAAGTAGAAGCATAGCCAGCTGCCACACAGGCTGAAGAACAGTTTTTATCTGATTCCTGAATGCGAAATAACATAACTACGTAGTACAATGGACTTGCAGGACCGGCGCAACGGTAACATGTTCACACTGGTGCAATAGGACTGGGTTAATATGATTTATTGGGTTAGGGATTTTCTGTCTTCACTGTGAGTTGTATTGTGTTGGGGGGGGAGGTGCACTGAGGGAGCTCAACCAATCTCATTGTACATATGTTGTGAACTGACAATAAAGGTTTGAATTGAAAACCACTACCTGGATGATTATTGACAATCACCATAGATATCCCGGTCAATTTCCAGCGAAAATTGAGCTTTTACTCCGATCCGTCCAAGAGGTTTTACTCCTAAATACATATGAAACTTTATTTTCAAAATATCGCGGGTCCACAACTTCTCCCCCACTGGGTCCCCTTGCAACCCGCTAGCCGTGCACGAAAGCGACCACCCCGAGCATCAGTGATGCTTCCCGCAACATCCACCATCAAGAGACCAGCCAACGCCGGGAAGAGGCGGCGTCCGCAGCAGCTGCAGAGGCTCCGCCTACCGAATCTTTTAGAGGGATCCCGCACCAAACACGGAACTACAGCACGTGGGGACGAGGCTCTCTGTGCCGTTGGGGACGACCTTTTCCCTCGTCCCTAAACGCAACTTCCGGCTTCCTGTTTCGCTTTAACTGCAAGTCTTTGCTAGGATATTGTTTTGATTTCTTCTCTCTCTCCTCCCCCCCCCCCCCCAGGGCTTGATGGAAATTGAGGCGCATAGTTGGAGAATTCAGGTGATCCAGCAGGTGAGAGAAGCCTGGGGACTTTTTCGGGACTTTTTCGTGGCGTCATTTGAACCAAGATCCTGGTATTAGCATTACACTCACGAATGTAGTATTGATGATTACTGTGGTTACTTTTTATATGAAAAAATATGCAAACGAGGGTCAATATTTGTATTAGCTTAGTAGTTACCTGGATTAAGAAATAAAATCCTTGGGTCAACATAGGTTATAACCAAATCCTTTGTTGTTGTTGTTGTTTGAATGTTTGATTGATTAGAGAGGGTTGTTAAGCAGTCTGAATATTCCTGTTATTAAAACTTATATTGCTATGTTGAAACTTGGTGCTGAAAATGAAATTTCATTTGCCATGGACACAAAAGGAACGCTGTTAGAAACATGCCAGTGTTATGGTAAATTTATAGAGCTACCATGTTAACAAGTTAACCAGGTAACAAACTGAGAGCTAGCAAACAGGCCTTGAGTTCAAGTCCTGCCTTAGCCATGAAAACCAGCTGGGTGATTTTGGGTCACTCATTCTTCCTTTAGCCCAACCCACTTCACAGGGATGTTGTTGTAGGAAAAATAGGAGGAAGATGTGTTGGATATGTTCATCACTTTGAGTTACGGTATTTGTAAAAATAATAATAAAGGCCGGATATAAATAAATAAAATATGTGCCAATGCTTGCATTTTGAATGGGATATTATTAAAGGAAACATTCATCAGTGGCTATTCCCAGAACAAGATAATAAATCCTCCTGAAGTGACCCCACATCCTTGTAACGTCACTACCATAATCAAATGCTGGACACATGACTTTTGTGATTGGAATACCAGAGTTCTCTTAAGCATACATTTACGATCATATTTTAAAATAGAGATAGAGCAGAATTAGTCTTCTTTATATTACAACAATGCAGCTAGTTTAGGGGAAATGTGCTGTATGCTAAGATTTCGCAAATTCACCTTTACTGTAATTCAGGTGGAAGGAAGATTTAATTAAGATATTAAATAAATATAAATCTGAAGAAATTAATTAAATTTGGATCCTAAACAAAAGCAAAAAGAATTAGAAACCATACTTTAAAAATAAAATAAAATAAAATCTAACAAATGCCATCAGTCATCTGAACTTGCTGGGAGAAAAGCATTATAATCTTTATGTCAATATTATTACTAAGAGTGTT